>CM065734.1:62278649-62313649 GCA_033310375.1 Conus canariensis
AACACCTCCAGTGTAACTTATACACCTCATTAAACACCTCCAGTGCAACTTATACACCCGATTAAACACCTCCACTGCAACTTATACACCCCATTAAACACCTCCAGTGTAGCTTATACACCCTATTAAACACCTCCAGTGTAACTTATATACCTGATTAAACACCTCCAGTGTAACTTATACACCTGATTCAACACCTCCAGTGTAACTTATACACCTGATTAAACACCTCCAATGTAACTTATACACCTGATTAAACACCTCCAGTGTAACTTATACACCTCATTAAACACCTCCAGTGCAACTTATACACCCGATTAAACACCTCCACTGCAACTTATACACCCCATTAAACACCTCCAGTGTAGCTTATACACCCTATTAAACACCTCCAGTGTAACTTATATACCTGATTAAACACCTCCAGTGTAACTTATACACCTGATTCAACACCTCCAGTGTAACTTATACACCTGATTAAACACCTCCAGTGTAACTTATACACCCGATTAAACACCTCCAATGTAACTTATACACCCGATTAAACACCTCCAATGTAACTTATACACCCGATTAAACACCTCCAGTGTAACTTATACACCTGATTAAACACCATCACAGCAGTGTGGTGTCCCCCAGTGCATGCACAGCTTCCTTATGACCAGACACTGACGTCTCCTGGTGGTCTGTTGGTGCTAGCACTGTGACAGGAACAGCGTGGGTACAGCTACGTGTGGGAAAGTCAGAATGAGGGCACAAGAGACGGGGCAGCAAACCAATATCTTTTAACATGGGGAACAAGGGAGTTAAAAAAAAAAGTACTCTATGTTCACAGTTGCCCCTGCTTCCCCGAGTCATCAGGATGCTTGCCATGACAGTCAGTGACTGTTCCGATCCAATCTTATCCCCACTGAACACACGCTGTTCACTTTGACTGGTCCTGTTTTGATCCAGTCTTAACCCACTGAACACACACTGTTCACTTTGACTAGCCCTGTTTTGATCCCATCTTAACCCACTGAACACACACTGTTCACTTTGACTGGTCCTGTTTGGATCCAGTCTTAGCCCACTGAACACACACCGTTCACTTTGACTAGTCCTGTTTTGATCCCATCTTAACCCACTGAACACACACTGTTCACTTTGACTGGTCCTGTTTTGATCCAGTCTTACCCCATTGAACACACGCTGTTCACTTTGACTGGTCCTGTTTTGATCCCATCTTAACCCATTGAACACACGCTGTTCACTTTGACTAGTCCTGTTTTGATCCAGTCTTAGCCCACTGAACACACACTGTTCACTTTGACTAGTCCTGTTTTGATCCAGTCTTAACCCACTGAACACACACTGTTCACTTTGACTGGTCCTGTTTCGATCCAGTCTTAGCCCACTGAACACACACTGTTCACTTTGACTAGCCCTGTTTTGATCCCATCTTAACCCATTGAACACACACTGTTCACTTTGACTGGTCCTGTTTTGATCCAGTCTTAACCCACTGAACATACACTGTTCACTTTGACTAGCCCTGTTTTGATCCCATCTTAACCCATTGAACACACGCTGTTCACTTTGACTAGTCCTGTTTTGATCCCATCTTAACCCATTGAACACACACTGTTCACTTTGACTAGCCCTGTTTTGATCCCATCTTAACCCACTGAACACACACTGTTCACTTTGACTAGCCCTGTTTTGATCCCATCTTAACCCACTGAACACACACTGTTCACTTTGACTAGCCCTGTTTTGATCCCATCTTAACCCATTGAACACACACTGTTCACTTTGACTAGCCCTGTTTTGATCCCATCTTAACCCATTGAACACACATTGTTCACTTTGACTGGTCCTGTTTTGATCCAGTCTTAACCCACTGAACACACACTGTTCACTTTGACTAGCCCTGTTTTGATCCAGTCTTACCCCACTGAACACACGCTGTTCACTTTGACTGGTCCTGTTTTGATCCAGTCTTAACCCACTGAACACACGCTGTTCACTTTGACTAACCCTGTTTTGATCCAGTCTTAGCCCACTGAACACACGCCGTTCACTTTGACTGGTCCTGTTTTGATCCAGTCTTAACCCACTGAACACACGCTGTTCACTTTGACTAACCCTGTTTTGATCCAGTCTTAGCCCACTGAACACACACTGTTCACTTTGACTGGTCCTGTTTTGATCCAGTCTTAACCCACCGAACACACACTGTTCACTTTGACTGGTCCTGTTTTGATCCAGTCTTAGCCCACTGAACACACACTGTTCACTTTGACTGGTCCTGTTTTGATCCAGTCTTAACCCACCGAACACACACTGTTCACTTTGACTGGTCCTGTTTTGATCCAGTCTTAGCCCACTGAACACACACTGTTCACTTTGACTGGTCCTGTTTTGATCCAGTCTTAGCCCACTAAGTACACTTTCCTCTATGACCAGCCAATATTCTGATCCAGTCTTAGCCCACTAAGTACACTTTCCTCTATGACCAGCCAATATTCTGATCCAGTCTTAGCCCACTAAGTACACTTTCCTCTATGACCAGCCAATATTCTGATCCAGTCTTTCCCTCACCTGGCACATACTTTCCTCTATGACCAGCCAATATTCTGATCCAGTCTTTCCCTCACCTGGCACACACTTTCCTCTATGACCAGCCAATATTCTGATCCAGTCTTTCCCTCACCTGGCACACACTTTCCTCTATGACCAGCCAATATTCTGATCCAGTCTTTCCCTCACCTGGCACATACTTTTCTCTATGACCAGCCAATATTCTGATCCAGTCTTTCCCTCACCTGGCACACACTTTCCTCTATGACCAGCCAATATTCTGATCCAGTCTTTCCCTCACCTGGCACATACTTTCCTCTATGACCAGCCAATATTCTGATCCAGTCTTTCCCTCACCTGGCACATACTTTCCTCTATGACCAGCCAATATTCTGATCCAGTCTTTCCCTCACCTGGCACATACTTTTCACCATGGCCAGCCACTGTTCTACTCCAGCCTCACCCCTACTGAATACACTTCTCACTATGATCAGCCATTGTGGGTGTTCCCACTATTCGCCTCTGTTTGAGACTCGATCGCTCTCACTCAGGTCCCTAACCATTCTCAGGCAAACCAGTTATGGCATGGCATGTGAGAACTGGTCAAGTGGCTGGGCTGACCATTCTCAGGCAAACCAGTTATGGCATGGCATGTGAGAACTGGTCAAGTGGCTGGGCTGACCATTCTCAGGCAAACCAGTTGTGGCATGGCATGTGAGAACTGGTCAAGTGGCTGGGCTGACCATTCTCAGGCAAACCAGTTATGGCATGGCATGTGAGAACTGGTCAAGTGGCTGGGCTGACCATTCTCAGGCAAACCAGTTATGGCATGGCATGTGAGAACTGTTCAAGTGGCTGGACTGACCATTCTCAGGCAAACCAGTTATGGCATGGCATGTGAAAACTGTTCAAGTGGCTGGGCTAACCATTCAGGTGATCACACACGCCAGCTGCTTCTTGTCTGCTGTTCAGCAAGTGCCTGCATGTAGCATTCACCTACAGGGAAGCCACCATCTTGTCTGCTGTTCAACAAATGCCTGCAGGTAGCATTCACCTACAGGGAGGCCACCATCTTGTTTGCTGTTCAACAAGTGCCTGCATGTAGCATTTACCTACAGGGAGGCCAACATGTCTGCTGCTCAGCAAGTGCCTGCATGTAGCATTCACCTACAGGGAGGCCACCATCTTGTTTGCTGTTCAGCAAGTGCCTGCATGTAGCATTTACCTACAGGTAGGCCAACATGTGTACACTTCAAACTTGACAGTATGACACTGTCAGTAGCTCAGTGTGGTGAAATAACAGTCAGCTCTTAGCTGCAAACAGACAAGAGTTAATCAGCTCGACAGGAAGGGGGAAATGCATACAAACACATATGCATTCATGTATGTGCTCTAATACCTTTAGCAGCTCAAACGAAGATTTACAAATGAAAAAAACAAAAATCTTCAGAACCTTAAGTTTTCTTTGGAATTAGTTTTGAATCCAGATATCGATGAAACAAAAATTAACAGTCCGCAGACAATGACCCTGCTAACAGCCCTGCAAGATTTGCTGAAGATCTCTGAGGCATGTACGTCGTAAAATACTCACTTTGAAAAAGATGGCAAATGGAGCCATGGCCGACAGATGATGCTCCACCAAGCTCACCAAGACGTCCAAGGAGGCATCGCTTTCCTCACTGTTGCCGCTGCCTAGATGCATCACCAGGTTGGCTACAATTTCCTGGCATAAAAAAAAAAAAGAAAACAAATTTTACCACCAAAAGTATTTTACGATATATTCACCTGTCCAAACAAATGCCATATTCCTCCTTGGCATGGAACATTGCCATATTATCAGGATCCCCACCAAAAGAAATACAAAACTTGAAGAGCATGGAGCTAAATTCACCTCTCTACCCAGTTAGGTAGTAAGAGTGATCGCCCTTAGTGAGTTCATTTCATCACACCATACTCAAAACAGCTTGGTTTTCGCACCTTTTCCCGACCAAGAGAGGTGGGATGGCATCCTAGCGCTCAGACATGTCAGTATATTGTAAAGGTACTTTCAGTAGTGAGATTGTTTTGGTTTTTTTCATGCCTGTCCACATAAATGCCAGAGTATGGGAAAGGATGGTGGGAAGCACACTCATCTGACCAGGAAGACACTGATCCCTACAGAGAATGTCTCTGTACAGTGCCCCAAGACTACACTCCTTGACAGACGCCACTAAGGGCCCTTAGCAACAGTCTCCCATGCTCAGTCTGGAGGTGAAAGAATTTGTCCCCATTCTCCCTCATGATAATGGCACAAAGTGACAAAAACCAGTAAGAATGTCTCCTGAAAAAAAAAAATTCTCAACAATAAAATCAGGAAAAGGAGAAGATCTCTCCCCAGACATATCGGGAAAGCAAGTCAAGTGCCATTCTAAAGACTCTTCCATACACTTATCATATGAATGCACATGTAAACTTGAACAAAGAGCAAGAAGTACAAAAGGCAGGTAGTGATGGTGCTGGACACACATATCAGCCAGAACAGAAAGAAGTGAAGTCAATGTGGGGATGCCCCCGAGGCAGTCAAATGTCTCCACATCTTCAGTCACATCACCTTTCAAAGCTTGTGACTTCCAGCCTGCTGCCAGTGCTACATGCACTTAGTGAAAGCAAAGGGCTGTCTGCTCCTGACCTTTTGCACCACTCTGATTTCTGACAGGCATACTGTTGGCACACTGATTTCTGACAGGCATACTGTTGGCACACTGATTTCTGACAGGCATACTGTTGGCACACTGATTTCTGACAGGCATACTGCTGGCACTCTGATGTCTGACAGGCATACTGTTGGCACTCTCATTTGTGACAGGCATACTGTTGGCACTCTCATTTGTGACAGGCAGACTGTTGACCCTCTCATTTCTGACAGGCATACTGTTGGCACTCTCATTTCTGACAGGCATACTGTTGGCACTCTCATTTGTGACAGGCATACTCTTGGCACTCTCATTTGTGACAGGCATACTGTTGGCACACTGATTTCTGACAGGCATACTGTTGGCACTCTGATGTCTGACAGGCATACTGTTGGCACACTGATGTCTGACAGGCATACTGTTGGCACTCTGATGTCTGACAGGCATACTGTTGACACTCTCATTTTGACAGGCATACTGTTGGCACTCTCATTTCTGACAGGCATACTGTTGACACTCTCATCTGTGACAGGCATACTGTTGGCACTCTCATTTGTGACAGGCATACTGTTGGCACTCTCATTGTGACAGGCATACTGTTGGCACACTGATTTCTGACAGGCATACTGTTGGCATTCTCATTTGTGACAGGCAGACTGTTGACCCTCTCATTTCTGACAGGCAGACTGTTGGCACTCTCATTTGTGACAGGCATACTGTTGGCACTCTCATTTCTGACAGGCAGACTGTTGGCACTCTCATTTGTGACAGGCAGACTGTTGGCACTCTCATTTCTGACAGGCATACTGTTGGCACTCTCATTTCTGACAGGCATACTGTTGGCACTCTGATGTCTGACAGGCATACTGTTGGCACACTGATGTCTGACAGGCATACTGTTGGCACTCTGATGTCTGACAGGCATACTGTTGACACTCTCATTTCTGACAGGCATACTGTTGACACTCTCATTTGTGACAGGCATACTGTTGGCACTCTCATTTCTGACAGGCATACTGTTGGCACTCTCATTTCTGACAGGCATACTGTTGACACTCTCATTTCTGACAGGCACACTGTTGGCACAGCTGGTCATCTTCTCAGGGAAGCCTTCCTGACACAGTTGTCTGAACTTTATTTCTTTTTCCTGTTTATATACATAAACATATCACTCAGTCTATAAAGTCCATTGAGACAATTTATTTACAAAGAAGTCTGAATAACCCCAAGAAACGCCAATCAAGTCAAACCTCCACTCTAAACATCATCCACTTTACAATAATTAAAAACAGATGTAAAAAGACCCCTCTTCATGCAAACCTGTCCTTCAGGGTCCATACTGTTGTATCGATCAAAAAACTTTTTTTTTTTTCTAAACCAGCAAAGTTTTCCAAGGAAGCATGACTTTAATAAACAGAACCAGAAACACTGAGGAAAAAGGAACAAACTTTGAAACAAGTCACAGGCGAGCAGATAGTGATGTGACTAGAATAAACAACAGTGCATCATTCAGAACAGCCACGCTATCTTCAAAATCTTTCATTATTTTCTGAATATTTCCTGCCGTTCTTTTCCACAGGAAAAAAAAAGTTTTAAAAATCTGAAGTGGCAATGATTTCAAGGGCATTTCAAGCACCTCCAGACATATTTCAGTTCTGCAACGCTTTAAAGACCTTAAAATGGGGCCACCAAATCTCAAGTCCTATCATGGAGTTAAAGAAATGTTTGAAGGTTAGTGTCGAGACAATGCCAATAAAATACACATAACTAACGAAAAAAAATTTTAAACAAAAAAAAAAACCTGAAATACAATTTTCCACACCTGTTTGCAGTAGGTGTCCAGTGAACGGAAAGCCAGCTTGTACACAACATGGCCCATGTAGGAGAGGGACACTTCCGGAGACTTCAGTAACACTTCCGCCAGCGACAACAGGGCCTTGAACTTGCTCTGCATGATCTGCACACAGCCCACCCATCATACATGTTCCCTGCCAGAACAGTCAGTGAAGAACAGGTTCCTGAATGTCTGTCTTTTTTGTCAAATACGCAACTTTCCAACACAGCCCACCCATCATACATGTTCCCTGCCAGAACAGTCAGTGAAGAACACGTTCATGAATGTCTGTCTTTTTTTTTCAAATATGTAACTTTCAAACACTGAAACATCCAACCACACACATTCTCCATGGAAACACAAGTTTAAAAAAAAATGTTCTAAAATTGTTCTTTCATCCCCCATCCCCACTCCCCCTCTATCTGTCTTTCTTTTTTCTTTCTTTATGACTTACTTGTTTGAAGACAAATGCCCCTCATAAAGATGTGTGAACGGTTTTGTTGTTGTTTTTTCTGAGATGACTTGTGAGTTGATTTTAACGTGGCGACAGCCCTGATATGGCCCTTTGCGGTCGACTGGGCTATAAGCAACATTACCCTACCTTACCCCCTCATAAAGAGGGTACAAAAACAAGATCACAGAAATTACATGTCATCATGTCGTTACACAGCTTAAGTTATTGATAAAAAAAAAAGAAAAGGGGGAGAATATAAATCTCTACCTCCCATGGCAAATGTCAAACTTTCACACAGTCTGCGAAGTAAGTGAATAACGGTGTGTTCTATTTCATTCTGTGTCCAATGCATCATCAAAGACCACAGTAAAAGGATCGACATGTAAGAGTAAGACTGACATCACAAAACAGTATTTCGAGTTGAAACATGCTTGAAACACGACAGTTCCTGCGATTCCAATCTGGCTCACTTTCATAAGAAACACATTTTGAACCTATATCATGGATGAATTCTATCCTGACATGTCTGGTGAAATGCATTTCTGCACTTCGCTTCATAACGCAACAAACGACACAGCTGGCAGACACATGACTATGCCTCACTTGACAATCAACTAGAAGATGAGTAGACATGCCCATTTCAAATGTTCAACCTGTAAAAACTTTGTTTCAAATCAATAAATTCCACTGCAACTGGTCATGTGGGGCGCAGTATTGAAAATCGAAATAAACAAGTGCAGAAGACTAAGCAGGTCAATTTCATTCACAATCTTGCGCTCTGGTCATAAAGTCGACAGGTACAGTGCAAAGGCCTGAGCATGTGGTGTTTTGTTCGACCATTTCATTCTGTGACATGCCTGATAAGGAGCTTCAAAACACTGCTTCTAAACTGTGTGGATTTCACTGAACTAGGTACTTCATCAGGGAACAGTGTGTGTGATACTGGCACAAGTTTCATAATTCTCTTCCTACTTTTCTCCCAAAAGGGAACACTGCACCGATCATGTAAAAGCTGATATCCAATAACTTCTACAGGTAAACAATTCTGTTTCTTCCTCAACGTACCTTCCTTTCCCAAAGCTGTAAGTACTTACACACACACACCACATCTAAACACCCACAGACCAACACCCACATATCACTCTAATAACAGTCCAAGCCCACCCCAAACACACAACATGCACACACACACACACACACACACACACACACACACACACACACACACAACAATGCACTCAGACACACACACAGACACACTCGCACACACACAGTGAGACACACAACACACACAGACCCATGCACAGACACACACACACACACACACACTCACACACACACACACACACACACACACACACACACACTACACCAAACTACACACACACACACACAAACACATTCACACACACACACACACGCACGCACACACACACACACACACACACACACACAACACACACACACACACACACACACACACACAAACACACACACACAAACACACACTACACCAAACAACACACACACACACACACACACCACACCACACACACTACACCAAACACACACACACACACAACACACACACACACACACACACACACACACACACACACACACACTACACCAAACAACACACACACACACACACACACCTATCCCGCACACTCCCCTACATCAACACCCAAGTCACAACCCACCTGGCTGTGGGAGGTGAAGGCAGTCTGGAGGAGGGACTCAGCGACGGCCCCACTGCGGATCTTGTTTCTGACCAGACTCTCCACCGCCTTGCGCTGCTTGGTCTGGTGCAGCATCAGCAGAACCACCAGGTCCAGCACGCTCAGCTTCTCCTTCACACCATCTATCGTCTGAGCAAAAAGTTAAAAAACAGAATAACTGAATAAATTTTCCAATGAGATACTTTTGCAACTGATGTAAACACCATAATGCTACAGTAAAGCAAAACCAGAACAAAATCAAAAGTTTCCTTTCAGGATCCATACAGGTTAACATGTTCGTGGTTTTTCATTAACTTTTTCCATGCCATGTTGTAAATTTCCACAAACACAAAAACGCTATTTTCACACATGAAATGTGCTCCTACTGTTATAACCATAATGTTCACGACGTCTGTAATGGGCCACGTATTTGTATGATTTTTCCCTGACACATGTAAGCATGCTCACACACACACACACACACATACACACACACACACACACACACACACACACACACACACACAGGCATTTGTATTTCTTAAAGGTTTTCATTTCATAAATTTCCCGTTACTTTGAGAATAGTTCCATGACTTCCAGTCCTTTAAAATTCCTTTTCTAAATTCAATTACTATCGATGATCTCCATATCCAGTACGGAACTTGCTTTTCTAATGCCAATAGCAGCAAAGCTGGCGGAGTTGGGGACGGGAGGGGGAGGGGGGGGGGGGGGGTAAAATAACTGGCATAATTTTAGAGGCATCTCTTTCATTTAACTGTACTCATACACACACATATGTCTGCAGACAGACACAGAGTGTACAAACCTTCAGCCAGGCGTCTGCGATGCCTCTCTGGAACTGAATGCCCGTCTGAAGAGCATCCACAATGAGCAGCACACAGTCCTGACTCTCTTCGCTCGCCCTGGATGCAGAGAAATGCTCATATTGTCCTTCAAACTTAACGATTATTTTCATTTTTTTGTTTGTTTGTCTTTCCTTTTTTTTGTTGTTGTTTATTTATTGTGCCTTTATTCTCTGCAGCTTTTTTAAACTTCTGTAGCCTAAGGTTCAACTGTGGCTCAGTTGCTTTTTCAGTTCATGTCAAAAGACACATTGCCCATGTTATTTCCGCTGTTTAACTATTAAACATTGAATACTACGAAAGTCATCTACACTACCTGAAGAATGTCTATAACCAAAATGCTGGATATTTTTTTAGCCTTCTTTGTCCCTCCTTCTCTTTCCAAAATCTTGAAATCATCAGTACAAAGTTCGTGTTTGCTCTTAAAATAAAAAAAAATCAGTGATCAATCTTTTTTTAGTCATATTCAAAAATTACTTCTTTACATACTTTCTTGTATGCTTTATGGCTGCCTTCACACATAAAGATTTTGCCGAGACAGAATCTGTGCTCTGAAATATCCTGATGACCAAGTGCACAATTAGGAACTTTAAAACAGACTACTATATCCATCCCATGTAATAATAGTTCACAATTATTAAATTGCTATATTCATCTCATGTAATAAATGTTCACACATGTCTACAGCAGCTCCCATCTTACAACTAAAAGAATAAATAAAGCCAATATTTCACAAACTACACAAAAACCGTCAAACACTTCTGAAAAATGTGTTATCAATACGAACAGTTTCTGGAATGTAAATAGCCATCTAACACAACCTGTACAGCATTCAACACAAACACTTCCAAGAGAAAGAAGATAAAAGGAACAAGTGAATGGGTGAGCGGGGACGAAAATAGGCCGAGGAAATCAGTTTCAGTGATCGCTAAAGAAACTCTGAGTATAGAGTCAGCTAATTTTTAACCCCAATTTCTCAAAAAGGCTGATCAACAGCCAACTAATTTCACAGTCCATAACTTTACTATGAAGAAATGCAGTTAGGGTTTTCATATCATGAGAAAAGTCATTTTCTGAAAGTGTAATTGGCAGTGTAATCTGAAATTCCCAGTTTGACACTAAATACATTTCTTGTGGTGATGAGTCATATTTGTGGGTGTTGTTTGTCCTTCGATTTCGAAGATGATCATGACTTCAATCTCAGATGGAAGATCGCTGAGTGTGGGTCCGCAGGTGGCTGGTGAGGCCAATCTGGGCCCCGAAAGAACGCACACACGTGGGACACAAGTGGGTGGGTGCTACAGTGGAGGTGGAGGTAGCTCTGGCCTTGCGCGCGGCTCATTTTCTCTCAGCTTCTGCTGTGCGTCTCTTCTCTGATGTACATGCACCCTTTGTGAGGCTGCTTCGCCAGGCTGGGCGGTCCAGGGCAAGCGACTCCTAGGAGTTGAGGTTGATGTTCAGGCCTTTGAGGGACACTTTGAGGCAGTCTTTGAAACGTTTCTTCTGCACCCCCCCCCCCCCCCCCACAACTTTGCGCTTGTGATGAGTTATATTTAACTCTATACCCATTGATGCTTCGAAGTCACTCTCTTTTGTGGCATGATTACATTTACTGAATGTTCAAAAAAGCCAACCAAACCAAGCCACAGAAATCGAAACGAAGACAAGATGCACTTCAAAGGAAGGAAGCGAGCCACAACATTCATAATCTTCTAATCAGGCTTAATTCACTACAGCATGATCGACCCGTGTGCGTTCAAACTAAATGAATTATCAACTGTAATGCAGTATGTCAGTCACTACGGTTTTACACTGCACAGCAACTGGTAAGTTCAGTAGTGGATGCAAAAGACTGTCATTGGATGGAACTGAAACAAACTAGAACCCACTGCCCGAAACTTTTCAACACATCTTCAGCAATATAACTTTACTATCTCATATGCACTTTTATTCTCAGCTGCTGAAATCAACCACTTTGCATGTCACTGAAACACAATGAACAAAGCATTGAACGTTTAGTAACACTATACAATAATAAAGATAGCTCAGTTTCTCTTTTCAACAGTCCTGATAATAAAATTAATCATGGAAGATGAACAATTGAAGCCACATAACACCCATAAGATAATGGCAATATTTCGGTTTATCTTAATCTTTCTCAAGCCACACTGGCCAGCTGACAAAAATTAAGCATCTAACAATTTGCATCGTAATGAAACAAATTACCTTTCAAATTGGAAAAAATGTTTAAACTAGATTTTCAGTATATTCACACACACATTTGAATTCACACAAACCTAATACTGATTAAAAAGAATTTCAGCATCAGTTCGATTCCTTCTTCTACTGTTTCATTACATTTGCCACAACTTACGTTTTGCTGTTTAACCCTTTGCCTTTCTTGGGTCCTTTGGTACTTCTGACCAAAGAGTAAAGGTCAAGGCCATTCCGAATTTCTCCAATCACCTATAACAAAGTTCAACAACATAAACATATACATTCCAAAAGAAAATGTGATGTAACATCCATATGCATGCGTTATATAATGATTTCTACAATGTATTCTTAACTAAACCAGCTATCAGTTTGCATAACCAGACTAAGCAGGCTAATGACAATCTTTGTTTTAAAAATGAACTAAAAATGAACTTGACGATCCATCCCTTCGTTTTACATCCATGATCCACTCTTTCCTTCAAACCATTGAGTTGTGAAATCTGCAAAAGAAACACATCCTCCTACCCAGCAAACACTGCCTGCCGATGGTTGAACTGGAGAAGAGCATTAGGACAGCTGAGCTGGGAACTGTTTTGAATTGGCTTTGCAATCACTTTTAGTAATCTCTTTGTCCTCAACAATCAGGGCTGTATCGAATGAAACGCTTTCTCCTGAATCAAGATTGTAAATACACATAAAAAAAATAACTAGCACAAAAACAATAGTGCCAACAACAAATTCATTTCCCTCATAAGAAAGCCTTTATACGGTCATTTCCCTTTAACATCAGCAATCCTTGTTCTGGCACATGCACATACACCCATGAGTGAATAACTGAATACCTCGGGCAGTTCAGCAGCAGGCGCAGTTTTGAGAAGGAACTTGAGGACGATGGGAAGGTTTTCAGCATCGACAGACTGCAAGGCTCGCGTCGCTGACCCACGCACCTGCAACCCCCACTCTTCACCTGCATTTACATCACACTGACTGTGTGAATCAGACAGGTACACGATACCACGCTGTGAGAACCACGCTGTGAGAACCACGCTGTGAGAACCACGCTGTGAGAACATCACTTCTGTCCTGATTCTCACATCTTCATCTCCAATGTAAACAGAGCTGAAAGTGGGTTTTTTTGTTGGATTGTCTGTTTTTTGTTTTTTGGTGGTGGTGTTATTGTTGGATATCCACATCATCAATGATCCACTTGCCATGTCGGTTTAACAACACATTAAATAAAGCATTTAATTTCTAATAAACAGGCATCTCATACACTCTAATTGAGAATGCAACCGTTCCAGAACATTTAATCATGTAGATGTCATTCATGTTTTTTTCCCGAACCATTGTTCTAGCTACCAGACACCCCTCCAAAATGACAGCAACAATAACAACACAAAGGAATCCACTACGCCACCATCACCCCTTCCCAATCCCACCCCCTTTCTCCCCACTGTTTCAAAAAGTGCAGAATTCCATTGGGAAAAAAACCCTGCCAACAAATGAAAAGCTGGTACTTTTTTTCTTTTTTTTGGGGGGGGAGGGGGTAGCATTTTGTAACAAGCATAGCTGCATAGCAATCAGCATTGTCAATGAAATCGTAGCATGTCATGCAAAAGAACAGCAGCGGGCAGCTCTGTGGTTATAAATAACTTACCTGGTTGAGAATCTCTGGGGCCAGATCCAGACAGGCCAAAGCATCCAGTATAACCACCGTCAGTTGAGTTTGACTCACCAACAGATCTCTGTCATAGTATTAGGAAACGTTTTCACACTGCACCACCTTGTACTGCATGAAGTTATAATGCATTGCACTGTTCTGCCTTGAACATTAAATTCAACACCATTGTAGTGAAGTGGATAATGCAGTCATTGCATTGCACTGTATTTATCCTACTGTCATTCTGTACCATACAGCAGTATCATACAGGTAAACACACTGTTTGAGATTGACCCACTGTACAGCAGTATCATACAGGTAAACACACTGTTTGACATTGACCCACCATACAGCAGTATCATACAGGTAAACACACTGTTTGACATTGACCCACCATACAGCAGTATCATACAGGTAAACACACTGTTTGACATTGACCCACCGTACAGCAGTATCATACAGGTAAACACACTGTTTGACATTGACCCACCGTACAGCAGTATCAGACAGGTAAACACACTGTTTGACATTGACCCACCGTACAGCAGTAATCATACAGGTAAACACACTGTTTGACACTGACCCACCATACAGCAGTATCATACAGGTAAACACACTGTTTGACATTGACCTACCATACAGCAGTATCATACAGGTAAACACACTGTTTGACACTGACCCACCGTACAGCAGTATCATACAGGTAAACACACTGTTTGACATTGACCCACCGTACAGCAGTATCAAACAAGTAAACACACTGATTGACATTGTAGTGAAGTGGATAATACAGTCATCACATTGCACTGTATTTATCCTACTCATTCTGTACCGTATAGCAGTATCATACAGGTAAACACACTGTTTGACATTGTACGAAGGATGCGAGTTTTCGCCTCAGAGATCATCACCACAAATGAGCATGAGCACATCTTTATCATGACCATGTTTTAGTTTATTTGATCAACTGACTGGCAACATTGAGGGTAAACAAAGCATCATGACCATGTTTTAGTTTATTTGATCAACTGATTGGCAACATTGAGGGTAAACAAAGCATCATGACCATGTTTTAGTTTATTTGATCAACTGATTGGCAACATTGAGGGTAAACAAAGCATCATGACCATGTTTTAGTTTATTTGATCAACTGATTGGCAACCTTGAGGGTAAACAAAGCATCATGACCATGTTTTAGTTTATTTGATCAACTGATTGGCAACCTTGAGGGTAAACAAAGCATCATGACCATGTTTTAGTTTATTTGATCAACTGATTGGCAACATTGAGGGTAAACAAAGCATCATGACCATGTTTTAGTTTATTTGATCAACTGATTGGCAACCTTGAGGGTAAACAAAGCATCATGACCATGTTTTAGTTTATTTGATCAACTGATTGGCAACCTTGAGGGTAAACAAAGCATCATGACCATGTTTTAGTTTATTTGATCAACTGATTGGCAACCTTGAGGGTAAACAAAGCATCATGACCATGTTTTAGTTTATTTGATCAACTGATTGGCAACCTTGAGGGTAAACAAAGCATCATGACCATGTTTTAGTTTATTTGATCAACTGATTGGCAAGCTTGAGGGTAAACAAAGCATCATGACCATGTTTTAGTTTATTTGATCAACTGATTGGCAACCTTGAGGGTAAACAAAGCATCATGACCATGTTTTAGTTTATTTGATCAACTGATTGGCAACCTTGAGGGTAAACAAAGCATCATGACCATGTTTTAGTTTATTTGATCAACTGATTGGCAACCTTGAGGGTAAACAAAGCATCATGACCATGTTTTAGTTTATTTGATCAACTGATTGGCAACCTTGAGGGTAAACAAAGCATCATGACCATGTTTTAGTTTATTTGATCAACTGATTGGCAACCTTGAGGGTAAACAAAGCATCATGACCATGTTTTAGTTTATTTGATCAACTGATTGGCAAGCTTGAGGGTAAACAAAGCATCATGACCATGTTTTAGTTTATTTGATCAACTGATTGGCAACATTGAGGGTAAACACATTGAGGGTAAACAAAGCAACTCTGTTTTCTCCTTCCTTTCCTCTTGTTCTCATGTTCCCTGGCAGGTCAGTCTGCCATGTTCCCTGGCAGGTCAGTCTGCCATGTTCCCTGGCAGGTCAGTCTGCCATGTTCCCTGGCAGGTCAGTCTGCCATGTTCCCTGGCAGGTCAGTCTGCCATGTACCCTGGCAGGTCAGTCTGCCTTGTTCCCTGGCAGGTCAGTCTGCCATGTTCCCTGGCAGGTCAGTCTGCCATGTTCCCTGGCAGGTCAGTCTGCCATGTTCCCTGGCAGGTCAGTCTACCATGTTCCCTGGCAGGTCAGTCTGCCATGTTCCCTGGCAGGTCAGTCTGCCATGTTCCCTGGCAGGTCAGTCTGCCATGTACCCTGGCAGGTCAGTCTGCCATGTACCCTGGCAGGTCAGTCTGCCATGTTCCCTGGCAGGTCAGTCTGCCATGTACCCTGGCAGGTCAGTCTGCCATGTTCCCTGGCAGGTCAGTCTGCCATGTACCCTGGCAGGTCAGTCTGCCATGTTCCCTGGCAGGTCAGTCTGCCATGTTCCCTGGCAGGTCAGTCTGCCATGTTCCCTGGCAGGTCAGTCTGCCATGTTCCCTGGCAGGTCAGTCTGCCATGTTCCCTGGCAGGTCAGTCTGCCATGTTCCCTGGCAGGTCAGTCTGCCATGTACATGTATACCTACATGCATTCACCTCAATTATATCAAAAGCTGATGGCTGCTGTTCAACGGCCATCTTAATACATTTTCACAGACAGACAGTATAGTGCAGAAGAACTGAGAATACTGAACTACAAATTAAAATCAAGTTCATAATGACTGACTTGAGTTTACTGGCCACAGCAGCATGATCTGAGTCATCCACTGTGGAGGGCAGGGCACTGATGATCTCCTTCTGAACGTCCAGGTCTGTGGCTTCGATGAGCTCCAACAGCGTGCTGGTCATGGTCTGATCAACAATGTAGACAAAGGTAACAATGTAGACAAAGGTAACAATGTAGACAAAGATAACAATGTAGACAAAGGTCATGAAGAAAATTAAAACTGACAAAAGAACATGCTTAGCTTTCTTCTTGTCCCCGAACAGGGTTTCAAATCACATACAAAAGGTGATAAATCATGTACTGAAATTGAAAATCATGTACACAAAATAAGCAAGAGGGTTAAATGCTTCAATAGAATGTATCAAAGGGTGTGAACACATAGAGATTTTACAACAAAGAGTCTCATTACAATGTGCTCCACTGAAGAACTGACACAGATGATTGTGTTTAAGCTAGAGAGCACGCTGCTCAGTGATAAGTACTTTCTATTTACAGATGAACGTTCATCAGTCAGCCAATCAGCAAAGGCCTTACATCTGATGCTTCAGAAGAGAAAAACTGACTGGTTCTTGCAGTTCGCTTTCCTTAGCCGTCAACTTAATGGCTAAGGAAAGGAAACAGCAGAAACCAATCAGCTTTTCTCTTGTTGACGGTCAACACGTCAGAAGTGAAACAAATACAAATCAGACTATGTGAAAATGGCAAACACAACTGAAACACAGCACAGTGAATCGTCAAATTTTATTTGATGTCTACCAATACAATACAAATTCTGACTCGATGTCAACAGAGTAGACTGACAAAAAAGATGTTGAACAGTGATGGTTGACTGACAAAAAAGATTTTGAACTTTGGTGGTTGACTGAATTTCAGTGGTGGACACTGGAACCCTCTAAACTTGATTGAAGTCAAAGTTGCACATAGCAGAAAGCTTGCAGATCTTTTTTTCTCGTCACACAAAGGATCGGGAAACTTTCAGCAATCAGCCCTTGTTTACAATCAAGAGTACAAACAGCACTGATCATCTTTGAGTATCAGATCAGCACTGGCTGGCAGCAGACTCACCATGCCAAAAGAAGTACTCAGTTCCATGCTGGAGATCATGATCTATATCACCAAATTCATAGTTTAAACAAAAAGGAACAAAAACTGAAAAAAAATTCAAACATAACACTAAATGGTGACACATACCGACAAAACAAATGCATACCATGACTAAAATGATAAATAAATCTCACCGATGAAAGTCTCCGTTTTTAACCAAATGTGGCCGAAGATTTTGACTGTGAAACCTCCATAATTGTTTATTGGGGGTATGAAAACCCTAAATATTTTAAGCTGGGAGTATGAAAACCCTTATGTGTTTAATGACGTGAAGCCCTGCCATACAACAAAAATCTTTCAAATGTTCTATTCTTCAAACGCATAGGTAAAATGCACTTCTTCATTGACAAGGATGTACATGAACACTCACGCACTGATATACACAAAAGGTATACATATTCAAACTAAATGCACACACATATACTATCTTCTGCGTTTTTTTTTCTCCAAATAAACCACTTGTCCCCACTTGGCATGGCACATTGCCATAATTATCAGGATTTAAAAACAAAACAAAAAGATAGCAGGGAGCTAACCTCACCTCCAACCCAGTTATGCAACAAGAGTGATCTCTCTCAGCAAATCCCTGGTGGAGGAACACGCTCCTCTCTGCTCTCCAGGGTTTGGTCTCGATGTCTCCGGCGCTCATGGATTCCAGCATCCATTCAAGCCTGCTTTTGCTCGGGAATGAGAAGCTTCTTCTGCTCTTGCTTCTCAATCAAAAGGGAATTCCATATCACTCTCACAAATCCTTGTTTGAGATCAAAGTTTCCCTATTCAGGTAAGACAGCTTCCCTCCATCCTTTGCAATATTCTGGTACTTGTTTGGACTGGTAAGTTTTAGAATAAGATATTTCATTGTTAAAGGCAGTTTTACAATATACATGCCTGTCCAAATTCTAGTCACCCTTCCACCTCCCCACCTCATCTGGAAAACAGCACTGCATGTGTTGCAATGAAAGGAACTAAGAGTGATCACTCTTGTTGCATATCTGGGTATGAAAGTGAGATTAGCTCACTGCTCTCCCTTTCTTTTATTTTTAGAGGGCAGGAGGGGGGAGGGGGGATTCCTCATGACATGGCGATGTTCCTGGCCAACTGGGGCTAAGGCATTCATTTGGACAGGCAAGAATATCATGAATTTACTTTTAAGTAGTAAAATTAACTTCTTTTACGTTCTCTACTTAAAATCTAATTGCTGTCTAGAACATACAAACCAAGGTAAAAACCCTGCAACCAGGGAATGCCTATTTTCCCTCACCTTGCTGTCCACAATGAAGTCCAGCCACCTGAACTGTGCCAGCAACAGCCTAGGTAGGTTGGCCCCTTCACCACCTCTGAAACATTGTGTGAATGTGTCAGATATAATCTGGAATCGTAACTCTTGTTAAACTCATTTCAACAATGAAGGCTACAGAAAATTTGTGAGTGTGTGGGGTATGACTTTTTTTTTTTCTAATCACATGATCAATGTATATTTTGGACTTTCTAGACATGGTCTGGTTCACTACCCAATACACATAAAACTGGGAAATTGTAGTTTAACTGAGTTACCGTACTAAATACAAAAGGAAAATTAAGAAAGAAAAAGAATATCCAGATGCAAGCTAGCATGGACAGCTATCATCTCATCCCTCTCATTTTCCCCATTTCTAATGATTTAAGATAGACGCTGCATAATGAATTCTTTCCCCTGCTGACAGAAAACTGGTTTTTTTCTATTTGATACCTCTTCAAAAAACCATAAAAGTTTATGTATCAACAGAAAGTGTAAAACATGATCTTTGCTCTCACTATGCATTTATTGAATCAATCTGTTAACCCTAAAACTGCTATTAGTGTACTTTCTTTTTAAATGAGCTTATTTTCTACAAAGAGTATCTTCTAATTTTTTTTTAAAGCTAGGAGTAGGGAGATTGGGTGGCAGGGAAAAAGTTTTCAATGTTTCGTCTTCCAAACATTTTGGAGGAGGGGACGGTTTAATTTTCCATGACAGAAGTTAGTAAGAGTTGTCGCTCTTTGGTCAATGTCATGGTTACCCTCCATGAGTGCAATTACTACTCCAAAACTTTATCTCCAGATTTTTTCCCCTTAAACCCTTTTTCTTTTTTTTTACTTTATTTAATTCATCATACTTGTTATATTTTTGCCAAACGTGTGTGCAAACTATGGTGTAATCATACGGGCAAAAAGGTCTGAGCTAGTACAAAAATGCTGTTGTGATGTAAAGAAACATGAAATTTTGACTGCTCAACCTGAAAATATTCCACATATCCTGTTCTAAATTTTTCACTTAAAAAATGCTGCCTAAATTATAAAGAGAACATTTTTCATTGCAAGCACCTGAAACTAAAGTGAAACATGATCGCATCCAATGATTGCTTGACAGAAAAAAAGGAGAACTGTTTTTAAAATTACTGTTACATACACACAGTGACAGTAGCAACTGCCTTGCCATCATCTACCGATGGCACGTTGCAAGAAAGTTAACGGTCAATAATGTCTATCATTTACAGGGTTCGCTATTCCTGAGAATG
This sequence comes from Conus canariensis, assembly GCA_033310375.1. Lineage (NCBI taxonomy): Eukaryota > Metazoa > Mollusca > Gastropoda > Neogastropoda > Conidae > Conus > Conus canariensis. The sequence continues at coordinate 62,299,140 of CM065734.1, forward strand.
TCTGGTATTTTGCTGACTGAAATGATCATTCACTGCATTAAAATAAGAAAACATCCACCAGTTTGACCATTGTCAACTTGACTGTTTCCGGTTTTTTTTTTCACATTGATCTAGAAACCTGTCATCGGAGAATATGTGACACTCAGTCACAAGGTCACAAGGTCAAAGCTCCTGTCAGGGAAAAGAATAAGCAAACAAAAGGAAGACTGTGACAGTCATACAAAATGCCTCATTCCAGCCAGCCATCTCAAGTCATAACCCAGGGAAGAAAAAAAGGGAAGAAAAAGAAAAAAAATGGGGAAAAAAAGCTAGATGTGGAAATTGTTTTTTTTTTTTTTTTCGCTTTTGGGGGGGGGGGGGGGGGTTTGCAGATGAAGAGGACAATGTGAAGCACCAAAAAATGAAGAGGTGGATTTTGACCTTAGGAGAAAAAAAAAAAAAAGTCACCGCCTTAGGTGCTCCATTGATCCAACAACTGAAGCCACAAAAAAAAAGAAAACAAAAGAAGAAAAAAAAAAAAAAAGAAGGGAAGTTTGACTTTAGATTTTAAACAGTTTGACTTGTTACCAAAAAAAAAAAAAATTTATCAATCATTGTTTGATGATTGGAAGGCTTACAAAATACACATATCTTTCATTATATGTACTTACTGTCATTCACAGGGCGCTTCTTTCGCTATACTGAACATAACTTATTGTCATTCACAGGGCGCTTCTTTCGCTATACTGAACATAACTTATTGTCATTCACAGGGCGCTTCTTTCGCTATACTGAACATAACTTATTGTCATTCACAGGGCGCTTCTTTCGCTATACTGAACATAACTTATTGTCATTCACAGGGCGCTTCTTTCGCTATACTGAACATAACTTATTGTCATTCACAGGGCGCTTCTTTCGCTATACTGAACATAACATGTCATCATCCCTCTCCCACAAAAAACCCTCTCCAAAGCCCACTTTTTTTCAACAAAATTTTGAAATTCAAGCGATTTTGATAATCACAAGGTTCAGGAATGATTTTGAAAATACAGTTACTACAAAAACTGGAACGGATAGAAGCATGACTTACTCATCATCCTCAGAAAATTCCGGCAACTTCTCCAAGAGACTTTTCACCAGTGACGGCTGTGAAATCAATGGCAGAAGAAAGGTATGAGCTATTTATAGCAATGGTAAGGTGCAAACAAATTTGGTGTAGAACCTTGAGTCAACAAGTGCTCACTCTACTTGAGAGATCTCTCTCTCTCTCTCTCACACACACACACACACATTCATGCACACACACACGCGCACACGCACACGCACACACACACACACATCACATCACATTTTGAGCGATCAACACTAAAGAAAATAGATGAAATAATAAATTAATCAACACACTGGGATGAACAGAAACGCTATATAGCAGAAATTCATCCCTTTATTTTTCGTTCATTACTACACTGTAACTCCACCTGGAACTGATCCCTGTAATAAAACAGATACTGTCAGATACTTAATAACCCAAAGAACTGATCCCTGTAATAAAGCAGATACTGTCAGATACTTAATAACCCAAAGAACTGATCCCTGTAATAAAGCAGATACTGTCAGATACTTAATAACCCAAAGAACTGATCCCTGTAATAAAGCAGATACTGTCAGATACTTAATAACCCAAAGAACTGATCCCTGTAATAAAGCAGATACTGTCAGATACTTAATAACCCAAAGAACTGATCCCTGTAATAAAGCAGATACTGTCAGATACTTAATAACCCAAAGATTGCTCTCAGCAAAATTAATGACAAGCCAAAACGTTCACGAATCTAACATCAAGATAATCAGAACATGATATTTAAGTCCCTTGATCTTTGGGTTAAACACATACACAGCCGTATTAAAAACTGGTTTACAAGAAACCAAACATCATGAAAGATTATCAAAAAGTACCTGCAAGGATTCCACTCCCAAAAGCATTCGGACAACACTGTCTTGGACCTTCGATCTGGCACTGGAAAAAGTATCATTTGTATAAAGCATCAGGCTGTCGTCTTTTTTTTACGATTTAAACCTGAAACAAGCATTTATGTTTTTCTTCCTACTATTTACATAATTTCCATGTGGTAATGCCAACGCGAGGAGAAAAAAAATGTAAGTACAACTTTCTTTTTAACTTTTTGTCTTAGTCCAGGTGCTATAGAGACCGTTCAACTTTTAAGATACATTAAAGATTTACACTTCAAGACAGGGATACACAGTGAAATTACCTGATAATAGAAAAAGGAACAAGAACCTGATGTAGAATATTTGTTGTTGTCCATTTGAATGCAATCCATACTTGAACTTAAAAGTCTGCTCTTGGTATACATCCACTCACAAACAAATGCTCAGTTGCTGAGCGCATTTCATAGGGTGAAAAGATCATGTAAAGCGCCATTGTTATGACCTCACCACACTGAAAGCAACTCTCTTGTCCTCTTGTCTGTAGAGATTGTAACTCCTTTTCCAGAAGATAGACTGCTATGCTACAAGCCTGCTGTGGCTGAAGACAGTCTTCACACAATGCTGCCTGGAGCAACAGTTGGACATGGAAGAAAAGGTCCAGCTTGTTTCTCAGACTGACAAAGCTTTAGGTCAAGTCCAGGCCAGTTGATGTTGAAACTCAAGACACAACATCCATATACACAGCATATTCCTTGGCTCACAAAACATCTAAATCAACATGGCTGAACAAAAGTGACCCTGGAATGAAAAGAAACAATTGAATCAATGGTTTTTTATCAGTGTATTAAAAAAATGTTCATACAGAGAAGGGCGGCTCGCTTCGTATTGAACCGCTACCACAACACCTCAAGTGTGAATAACATGCTTTCTCGACTGGGATGGCCCTCCCTTCAGCGACGCTGGCAGATGGCACGTCTGACAATGCTGTATAAGATTCGCAATAACATGGTCGCAGTCAGCCACAACAAACTTCATCCAGCTCCAGTCCGCCAAAGAAGAGGGCATGACAAACAGTACTCTGCCATCCAGTGCTGCACACAGTACCGGCAGAACTCATTCTTCGCCAGAACAATCAGAGACTGGAATGAGTTGCCAGCAGACTGTGGCCGCCCCCACTCTTGACACCTTCCAGTCAAGAGTGCAACTGCTGTTCTGATTTTTTTTTTTTCCTTCTTCGCCGGGCGAACCCCAACTTGAAAAGTATCATAAAAATCAAATTGTTGATTGTGGACACTCAAAGGCAGAAGAAACCGTTCCTTCCTGTGCCAAGCATTGGCTGGAAAAATCTTATCTCTTTCCTTCATTCAAATCTACATTCAACTTACCCAGCTGACTTTTAACATCACAAGCTATAAAATGCCACACAGCTGATTCAAATTATATGAGTGTTGTTGTAACACTACCTGTCACAGTCCTTTGTTGTTCTTGTGGGCAGCAAACTCTTGTGGAATCTGGTGGACAGAACAACATGCCCCAGACATCAACAGTGGGGGGGTGGGGGGAGCAGGGGGGGGGTTAATAAAACAAATCCACATCAACACCCTTCTACAGGCATCCCCATTGACAAATCTGTATGCTGGTAGCAACAACCCGTTTTCAGAAGTCACTGACACCATGGGTAACATAAAACAAATGCCAGTTCAATGTGCCAATACATATGCGATAATGGGCATGCATGCAAGCATACATGTGAATGTATTAATACTGTGTGTATCGGCTTGTGATCACACACACGGAAAGCCAACTTTCTTAAGTGCCAAATAATGGTGGCAGAGATTGGAGAGTCTATGGACCCAATCACAGATCAGCTGTGAGAACATGAAAGCAAATAGGAAACCAGACTGTTTTTATAGCTGTTCATGGGAAATCATATATTGTCACTCATGCACCTCTGATACAAGTACCTTCCCATGCCCCATTTATGCCTATCCACTCATCCCCATCTTCCTCCCCCACACACCAGTACTAAACATACACAGCTCCCTTTTCCGCTCAACATACAACACTACAATAAACCATAGCCATACTGTCACTAGAGCTTACCTTTGTGTCTCACCAATGTAGTCACCAAAGCCTTCCAGGAAGTCTTCAATCACCTGCACATGCATCCACGCACGTACACACACACACACATGTAATGCAAACACACATGCCCTTAATTATGCAAACATATGGCAAATTAAGTCTCTCAGATTACTAACAACCCTTTTCTCTTCCATATCTATACTACCCTCAAGCCATGTTCACCTTCGGACATTTGATGAATTTTAATTGAAAATGGCTATGCTGATATCACAGTTGTTGTTGTTGTTGTTGTTGTTGTTGTTGTTGTTGTTGTTGTTGTTGTCGTTGTACCCTAGCTAAAAGACTCCAGGGATCATCCGAACAGCCAAAGTACTTGAACACTATGGTACAAATGCATCAGCTTCGGGAGATTTTGGAGGCTGATAATGTTATGCTTGGAGCTTGTCACAACTGAAGACAATCCCCGCATAACCATGCAGAGCATAAGTTAGCACAATGACTTCCATGGTTGCAATACCACTATGTCAGCTGATCCAGAATCTGTCAGATACTTAATAACCCAAAGATTGCTCTCAGCAAAATTAATGACAAGCCTTTCTGTAAAGAAAGGTTTATTCTCTTAAAATGTAGTCCACTCTAATACCAAAATTCTGATGCATGATCTAACTATGCCTTCATTTCAACAAAGTTGAAATAAAGGCTTAAAAAATTACTGAATGCAATTTAGTTTCCAGATTTCTTCTCAGAACATTGGTATTAACAACAAATATAACAATTAATTAACGCAAATTGAATGAATGTGGAAAGAAATCTGGTCTTCCCATATTCTATCTACAATTAAAATCACAATAATTAGCAACTACTGTCTTCATCAGTTCCAAATTTCTAGCGTAACACGCCATCCATTCCAATGCCTTACTTTCTCTTATTGTTGCCTTCATCTGAATATAACCTTACTTTAAAATTTGGAACAGTGTTTTCTTTTTTCTTGTGGGTGGAGGGGATTGGGTCAGGGGAGTTTGAAGAGTGAGATCCATGGAGATGAGGGATTTAAGATACAATTAAACAAAAATCATAAACTGGATCACCTACTTCATTGATGTCACCCTCCTGCCGTTTCAGAGCCAATGACACATTTTTTTGAAACACCGCCTTGTCCACACCTGTTCAAAACAAAATTTAAAAAAATTCACAGCCAATGACACATTTTTTTGAAACACCACCTTGTCAACACCTGTTCAGAACAAAAGTAAAAATTTCACAGCCAATGAAACATTTTTTTGAAACACCGCCTTGTCAACACCTGTTCAAAACAAATGTCAAAAATAAGGACAAGAAATAAAGAACAAACATGGTTATCATCACAAAAACAACAATGAATACTATGGCGATCATGAAGAACACTACCTCCATGATCATGTACACATAAAGCCCTTATGCTTAAACAAATACAGGGAAAGACAATGCACTGGACTGAGCAACAAGTCACAAGAAGACAGATGAGGGGATAATGCAAGAAAAGCAGAAAATTAGGAAAGAAACACAGACTCCGCTACAGTCCTAGGACCAAACTGCTGTATGCAATAGCTCAGAACAGATGGAAATCACCGTCTATATAAAACAATTTTTAACTCTTGGGACTCGCTTTGAAATAAGAGACAGATTACAGAATGCAGGGATCCATCTGAGCACTGGATATCTGGACGTTGTGGTAACTGCTTTTGAAAATGACTGAAACATTTCAAACTGAGTCGCATCTTGTCCTTGAGGTTTTTGGCCTAGTTCAACATGGCAGCCATGTTCATGACCAAGCCTTTCCATGGTCACACCTCAGGACCAAGAGAAAGGTAAGGTAAGGTAATGCTGCTCATAGCCCAGCCGACTGCAAAGGGCCATATCAGGGCTGTCACCGTGTTAAAATCAACTTACAAGTCATTCATTCACACAACCCTTTAAAATACATCTAAAAACACACCTGAAATTTGGTTAAAAATCTTTCCATTGTAAAATCTCAGATCAGATGAAAAATGTTAATCCCCCTCAGAAATTCAAAGATCACATCAGGCGGAACATCTCTGAACAAGGTTTTCATGGAGTCTGCTGTAAAGTATCTATGTCTCACGTCATGCATGTCCCAACACTCTAAAAGAATATGTTTTGTTTCATGTGAGTGGCACATGACATGGAATGCACAATGGAGCTTCTTCACTCTTTAAAAGGTAGGAATGAGCAAAATGGCCGGTGTGCAGCCGGCATAAAACCATTTCTACTTTGCGACCACCAGAGGTAGATGAGAGAAACTCTTTTAGATTTGGACGGATCTGGAAAAGTTTGTTATCCATCTGTGTATTCCAGTCCTCCTGCCAGAGGTCTCTGACATTATCATTAACTTTCAGTTTTAGATCTGTGTAGGGGACAGATATGTTGGACAGTTTCCTTGTTGTGGAATTCTTGGCCAAACAATCAGCCATTTCATTCCCTCCAATGCCAACATGACCAAGAACCCAAGCAAGAACAAGGTTGTGACCTGCTTTCAACAAGGTAAAAAGTTTGAAAAAGTGTAGAAGTTCAGGATGATGGAGGTTACAGACAGCTGTTGTCTCCAAAGCTGACAGTATATAAACAAAATCAGAAAGTCCTTCCTTATAGATTGAAGATTTTACCTTCAGTGCTAGAACCAAAGCTGTAAGTTCAGCAGAGTAAACAGAAGTATCTCATGGAATTTGTTCTAATAATATTTGAGAAGGAGCACCAGGGCAACAGGCTGCACAGGCCACTCCATCTTCAGACTTTGGACCAAAAGATGAGTTACCAACTGTGCACAGCAGCCACAAATGTGAAGTCCAGTCTGTGGCACGTTATCAAACCAATAAAACCAGATTCTTTTACATTTCAAATCTAATTCATAAGCATCAAGATATTACTCCACAAAAGTGTTTTGATTCCTTTCATAGTTCTGTTGAACTAACTGGCCGGTAACAATCCTGTGTACTGTTGGGCTTTGTTTTTTCTTTGTAGTTGCTTTTCCTTTTCCAAATGAAGCATATCTAAATAGTAAAAACAATTTTTTTCATAAGAGTCCTGACACCTTGTCATATAGATTGACAAAATGTCCTATTAATATTTTTTACTAAAACTTGTATCCCAAGCTTTTGAATTTTCATATAAAACACTGCCAACGTAAGCATTACTGTTACTACAGTCCAGTAATGTCCATTGTAGGTTTTTACACACACACACACACACACACACACACACACACACACACACACACACACACACACACACACAATCTGATAATAAGTGTATCTAACTCTGCAGTAAAATGTTCTGAAAAAAATCGAAACAGAATAACATCAAAATCTGTCATTAGTAACGGTTATAATCTACTTGACAAGGTGAACCCCTATATGTGCATAGAAAAGTTTTTAAAATGTACATTTCCCTCACCAGTTAACCAGTTATTCATATTCTGAAATAATTTCTATCTTCATCTTTCGTCTGTTACATTTAGAAAGAAAGAAAAAAGAAAGGTTAGGGGAAAGGATAACACATTCACTGTTCATTAACACAAACTAACATGTCCATAGCTAGCCATGGCAGAAACTTGCTACTGAGTCCAGCCAATCTGAAAAGGCATGCGGATATTCTCCTCCAACTGGTTTGAACAATGGCATACAGAATATAGCTGTTTCGGGCCTCAATTACCGCCATGTTTCCATCAAACCAGGAAGTCAGGTGACTTACAGCTGCCACAGATCGAAGTGGAGGCATAATTTCATTTCACTTCTCTGGTTAACCCACAAAAATGTGGTGTAACAGCTGAATTAGCACAATATTCACTCATTCAGCCTAAGCTGCCAAAGGAACATAAATCATAATTTACAGAAAAGTCATTTGTTTTCGTTTTTGAACATGATGTAAAGTTCTTGGTTTTCTGCTGACAATATTTGTTCAGCACCATACTTCATCATTGTACACTTTTTCTTGAAAAGAGAAACACATCGAACCACAAACAAAAATGGCATGCATGAGTCTGAGCTTCTTATCTTCACAAAAAAACAACAACAACAATACAACAATGAATAACTAGCTTTTGCAATATTTCTGTCATTTCCGTACAAATGAAGCAATGTTTGTGCACATAAACACACACAAACAAGACTTTTTTCTCCCAAAACAGACTATACTAACAACTTACTTATTTCATTGTTGTCGTCTCCATTCTTCAGAATCAGTCCTGCTTTTTTGCACACAGTGGCAAACAAGGACTTGGACTTGAACACCTTTGACGGCATCTTGTCTGTCAGCATCACCAGCAGCGATCAGCAAAGCATGTGAACAGTAGAGACAAAGCATTCTATGTTCCAGCGCCCGCTAACTAACAAAATGCATCAGCAGTTTGCTGTTGTTTGGAATGAAAACCTGTATGAGTGAAAAGTAATCTCAAATGAGGCAGGAAACATTAAGTAGCATAGAATGAACTAAAAGGCAGGAAACAGTAAATATTATACATTGAATTGGTGGTACAGTAATTCTTGCTCCTGTGATGAGATATATACAGTAATCCTTGCTCCTGTGATGAGATAAGTAATTCTTGCTCCTATGATGAGACAAATACAGTAATTCTTGCTCCCATGATGAGATAAATACAGTAATTCTTGCTCCTATGATGAGAGAAATACAGTCATTCTTGCTCCCATGATGAGACAAATACAGTAATTCTTGCTCCTATGATGAGATAAATGTACACCCATAACTCCATCTGAATACTGCTTTCAACACCAAATCGACCAGCGAAATGCCACACACAGAACAGGGACACATACCCATCAGGTGCAGGGTAGATGGGCCAGCTTGGAACATTCTTTTCAGGGGATGTCTCCTTGTTCGTTTTGTGTGCTCTGTATTGGCACTGGGATTTGTTGTTGTAAGCAGCATTCGTTTGGAGTTATTAGCTTGTGATTAATTCATCATGGAGGCAAGAGTTACCCTTCTTACTTGTTGTTTTCCAGTATAAGTGTGTTAAGGAGAACCCTGAACACAGAACGGTGAGTGTGTGTGTGTATGTGTGTGTGTGTGTAAGACTTTGAATCTCTCAGGGCCCCCAGCGCATACTGTCGATGTGTGCGCGCTGGTGTGTGTTCATCAGTGGGGTGATGCCAGCATGTTAATTAGGGAGTCCATGGATGCGAGTGTGCAAGCATTGGTGTGTGAGTGTGTGAGAGCGAGTGAGCGTGTGTGTGTGTGTGTGTGTGTGTGTGTGTGTGTGTGTGTGTATGTGTGTGTGCGTGGGGGGGGGGGGGGGGGGGGGGGGGGCGTGTGGGGGGGAGGAGATGTTCTTATTGTTATATGTGTGTATGTGTGTGTGTGTGTGTGTGTGCACGCACGCACGTGTGCATGTGCGCATGCACGTATATGTTGTATTTAATGGTCTTGTTCTTGTTCTCGATCCTAAGTCATCTTCTGAACGTTCACGCACACACACACACACACACACACATATGCGCGCACGCGCATGCACACATGCACGCGCATGCGTACACACACACACACACATGTGTGCGCATACATCTGCTCGCTCCTACGCACACACATATACACATGCCTGCACATGCATGTCCACACCCACACACATGCACACATATGCGCATACACATGAAAGCACTAATGCATACACACACGAACATGCATACACGCCCACATACAAAGACACACACATATACACACATATATGTACACATATATATGCAGATATGTGCGTGTGCTCACACAAACCCTAAAATTACACACACACATATGCACACGCACTTCTGCACACGCACACACACGCTCACATACATGCAGGCACACACACACACACACACACACACACACACACACACACACACACACACACACACACACACGTGCACGTACACATACACACACAAGCGCACACACACCCATGCACACACACACATGCACACACATGCGTAGGTCAGACATCTGCTAAGTCCTAGCCACGAGACCCTCTTCTTCAATTCTCTCATCTTACTTGCTAATTCACTTATCCATCAATTATTCAACTTAAAATCATGCGTAGTGTGGTCTCAAAACTTAGCGGATGTGGTGTAGCGTATATGGACTAGTCTGCACGCAGTGACGCCTCCTTGATGAAACTGAAACTATTATAGAAACGTGGGAAAACTGGACCAAAACCTACCAAACCTGTGCATCAAAAATGTGACCATGTTTTTTATTACTTATGGGAACCCAGATCACCAGTTATGACTTATTCATCTGATGATCTCCCCCTTCTTTCTCATATGAAGATTATCTCTAAAAGTAACAGGTTTGTACATGTGTGTGTGTGTGTGTGTGTGTGTGTGTGTGTGTGTGTGTGTGTGTGTGTGTGTGTGCGCACGTGAGTGTGTTTGGTTTGCTTGTTTGCTTTAATCCACCCGATTTTCCAACAAGACAATGTCATATGCAAAAATACACTGATCTTCAATATATGTTTCTCATGTGTCTGCCAGTCAACATTATTTATCTAAATCAATAAATGACCAAAACAAATCCTTAAACTGCAACAAATATTTGAAAATGAATCTTCTTGTCAATAAGAGCACATCCATATCCAAGCTGCTTGCTTTTTGGAAATGCCTGTCTGGTGCTCTTTGTTGTTGATTGCTTCATTCCCTTTTTCTTTTTTTCTTTTTTTTTTTGTGCGAGGGTGGTGCTGGTGAGGTACACTAGACAGGGTCTGATACTCCTTGTCACAACATGGCCAGCAGACTCAGACCTGTTTCATTTAACATGCTGACATATCACACACACATACACACACATGCGCAATTATAATAACCATTGCCAAGACAAATCAAGCATACACAGACAACACAGATTCCTGGAATTGTGTGTGAATAAAGCAGCCATGAGAATTTAACTCCATTTATAAGCAATTTCTTTTCTTTCAAATAAAATACATCCATCTTGCTCTTATTTTAATCAGTAAACATGCTGTCACCCGGATTATCTTTCTCCCAGCCCCTGATATGGCCCTTTGTGGTCGGCTGGGCTATAAGCAACATTACCTTACCTTACCTTACCCTTCTTCATGCCACTTTTATCCAAATATACAAGCTGTCATGCAAGTAATCTCCACTTTCCCTTTCTCTCTCTTACTTGATTAGGTATGGCAAATTTATAAACTCTGCTCAGGATTGAATAACATACAAAAATATAGGTATTTATTTCAATCATCCCTCAAACATTTTAACACACACACACACACACACACACACACACACACACACACACACAGACATATATAGATACATACACATACATATTCGTATGTAGTGTGTGTGTGTGTGAGAGAGAGAGAGAGAGAGAGAGAGAGAGACAGACAGACAGACAGACAGACACACTGAGCAAGAGAGAGAGAAAGCATCAATTTTTGGGGGAATCTCATGAAAAAATATTTACACACACACACACACACACACACACACACACACTCACTCATGTAAATTGTAACATAACAGTGAGCTGTCAAATTCCTATTCATTCATTCTGCCACTGACTTATGCTTGCACTCATGATTTGTAACACGGAGAGGTTTAAATGTTAAAGGCCTGTCACACAGAAAAAACAGATGAAATGCGCATATACCACTTACAAAGTTTTGGCAGATTTTCTGGTACGCGCTGATACGTGGAAAAAATGAGAAATTTTGGGGGTCTTTGCGTCAAATTTTGACAGATGTATCACGAATAAAACCCTGATAAAGCACTGACAAATCACGACTGAAAGACGGATGCTCCACGTATATCAGCGAATACCGCCCAAATGTCCAATTTTTGTTGCAGGACACGCAAATCCACTGATTGCGGGCGTATCCTCCGCGTGTAACCCGCGTATACTCCACGCATTCGCGAATGAAAGACGGATGCTCCACTGATGAAACACGGAAGCTCCGCGCACGCTTCTCGATTGGTCGGCGGTTGCTAGGCGTCTGAATCACGTGCACACCGCGCAAATATAAGCCGAGTGCCGATGAGTGGTTCAGCATGACATCGCCGACTTCTCGACCAGCAAAGATGGGCAAGAAGAGAACTCCCAAGAGTCCCCAGAAGACGAGGAAGAGGATGAAGGCCAAGTCCCCTACTCCAGAGCCTGTCCCTGAGCCGCAGGTGGATGAGGCCCAAGATGTCGAGGAGGCTGCAGGTGGCGAAGAAGGAGAGGTTGCTGATGGTGCTGCCGCTGTTGATGGTGCTGGTGCTGTAGCTGGTGCTGGTGCTGGAGACGAGCCTGACCCTGAAGAGCATGAGCCTGAAGACGGTGCCTCTGACAAACCTGGCAAGGGCAAGGGCAAGAGCCAACCTGCTGATAGACAGTCCTACGCCCTAACAGCCCCGCAGGAAGACGCCTTGGTGGAGTGGATCCAGGCCAACGATGGCATCTGGAGGAGGGGGAGCAGCCAATACAAGACCCGGAAGCACCTGTGGGAGGCCAAGGCGGCAGAGATGGGAGCCACCGTGGCCGGACCCACACTCTCCCTATTCTCCTTCTCTCCCTCCTTCTTCTGCGCCTGCGATTCAGGATGGCATGGAGCTGGATCAATTGGTTGTTATGCTGCTGGAGGAGGAACACTGCCACATCTGGCCGTTGGGGGTTCATGTGATGACTTCTAGGGTTGTTCAAGGGGGTCTGATTGAAGGATCCTAGATGTGTTCTCCTCGGCAGCTCGGCACAGACTGAGGTTTGAGAGGAAACATCGGCCAAATTATAGCCCTCCGACCATACGCCACATGTACGCCATTCATCCTGCAATCTTGCGCCATGCATTCGTGTTTTATCAGTCTATCATTAGTATTTCATGCGTCTAATACGTGTATTATAACGTGATATGTCCGCTCAATTCGTGGTATATAAGTGATACTTCTGTGTTTTTCGCGTGGAACTTTCGTGAAACTTACGCGGATTTGCGCAAATTTGTCTAAAAACACGCATAAGCACCGATGCAACACGGAAGAAAGGCGCACTCGACGCAATTATTGCGTATGGAAGGCGTATATCTCACGGTAACATCTCGTATAGTCCCCGTAAATTCAGAAAATCTTTGCGCGCCAGTTATTTTGAACAGTCCAAAAGGATGTGGCGCGTATGGATTGGGTTGGCGCACGGTGGCCGTTAGAAAACCGTATGAAACACCGATGATTTGTGCATAACGCTGATGCTCCACGTTTCACCACGTATCGGGAAAATTTTATACGCGATGTTTGCGTATTTGCAGTGTGACAGGCCTTTAAATTGGGACATCGTTTTTCTTCAAAATCCTCAACAATGTGACCATCAAAAATTCTCATGTGATCCTAATTTCTTTTTCTTTCTTTTTTTTTTTTTGTTGTTGTTGTTTTGTTAACCAAGTCTGAATGACCCTCAAGATTTGTAGTCTATGCAACAATGCATCACACTTGGAAAGTCCAGTCCACTACCCACCCCGCCCCCCACCTCCCCCGGCCCTGCGTCATTAGGTTATATATCAGGTTCTTCAACTTCTTAGGAAACAACCCCCCCCCACCCCCACCCCAATGATTGATGATTAACCATTCCCATCGCGTATAAGCTTATGACAAAGTCCGTTTTCTTCAGCGCACCATTAACCGATGCCAGACTGCTGGATAATGGCATCCAAATCACCTAGAAAAGCGCAGCAGACGTCTTTCTTCCCGATAGGCTGATTGCTAATCATCACACTTCTCATCTTCTTCTTGTTGTGTTTAGGCAGCCAACATCTACAGTCAGACGAATCAGCCACACTGAAGTTACGACAGTGGAATAACATTCATATTAGTGAAATTTAGAAAGAGAGGGGGTTAGTTACCGCCAAGGACATAGACAAACAAAGTACAGGATAAGACACTGTGTCTTGTCCTGTACTTTGTCTATGTCCTTGGCGGTAACTAACCCCCTCTCTAAATTTTGCTTCATTTTCCGTCACTCCGTTTTGAAACTTGATTCATATTAGTAGCGGACAGTCTACTGAGTAGTCCAGTCACATTCCCCTTTTTCTTTGTAAAACCAAGCAAACACAATGTTCTGACTTAACACTGTCGCTATCGCTTCCTTCGTCCGTGAAATATGTAACAGGCTACTGTAAATTTTCAATGATTCAAGTATCTCTTGACACATTTATAGCTAGTTACTACCTTGTTGTTAAAACTCCCGCGAACAGTGCGATGGATTCCAATTTGTTTGCTCATCTTTTTACACAAATCTTCTCAAATGACAGTGTGATTATCACATTTAACTCGAACTTACTTAGCGATTCACCGTATCGTATTGTCATTTCGGCTTTATTGTCTTTTTTTCCCTGCTCTGTCACTTCTTTTCTGAAAATACAACCATTTTGAAGGAAGCATGAAGTTGTGTGTAAAGCTTGCAGTCTCATAATGATTTTTTTTTTAGGGGGGGGGGGGGGGGGGGTATGTATCTACTGTTTGTTG
>CM065734.1:62316149-62318649 GCA_033310375.1 Conus canariensis
TATGGTAGGATTTTCACATAGAAACCCAACAGAAACCACCGACTGGTGTGATATGCTTAATTTAGTGACGGATGCTGTTGGGTAATTTTGATAAAGATTTTAGCAATACCTATATCAAAATGGAGCCGTATTTATGTTGTCTATGGATTAGAATAAATAACTGATTGGCCGACACGTATTACTGAATATACTTAACTCTTACATTTATGTCAGCACAAAAGCTATATAGTGGAAATCTGTTCTGTGCAAATGCAATGACCATTCCTCTGTTTAATAAAGATGAAGACAGGTGTCAGATTTCCGGAGCTGGGACATAAGAAAATCTTTCATGGATGCTTTTCAAATTTTGATTAAGATGCCCTTCCTTTATGATTTACTTTACCCAGGTTTAGATTATGTTGATTACCTAAGACATCCACCACCACACCACCCCCCCCCCCCCCCCCCCCACCCCATAAAGCTGTTAACTTCCCGATGAATACGTTCAATTCAATGCATAAAAGACATGTTGATTAACGCCTTTCTATATGACATACTTCACTCAGGCTTGGATTGTATCCAGCAACTAAGAAACCCCCATGATGCTGTTAACTTCCCACGGATATACCTTCTTGGTTGACAATCGAAATAGAATGAAAAATATAGCCTAAAAGACACCATACACCCACCTGATCTTTGCATTGAAAAGAAATTGTCCTCTAAAACTAAACAAGCCGAAGTTACACCTTTGTTTAAAAAAAATAAAAAGCGCGAATCTGCCAATAGACCTATTTCAGTTCTTTCTATTTCGTCCAAACTTCTTGAAAGATATGTTCAAACACTTTTTGTTTTCCTGTCCTACATATTATGATTTAATTGATGAAAATCAACCAGGTTTTCGACAAAATCACTTTTGTCATACGTCTCATATACAGCTTATAGATAAATGTCTACCTCTTATGAAACATCTATATCTGTCATTGTTTCATCGTGGGAGATAGAGTTATACCCTATTTGTTTGTTGTTGACTGTTTACTTTTCCCTGCCTCGTTTAAGATTTTCTGTTGTTTACTGTTGAGTTTTCCCTGCCTCAGTTTACTAGAGTTCTTTAAGCTGAGTTTGCTAAAGCATTTGACGTTATCAGCCATCTGCATCTTATTGTTTTTAAAAAAAAAGGCTTAATCATTACAAAATACCAAATGAGCTATTGGTTTTATTCCATCTTTTCCTTTTATCGCCAACCACTTGGTGAAATCAGTTCCAACAAGTCACAGTCACTCTCTCTCAATTTGGGGGATTCTCAGAAGCCTTCTTGTTTAAAAACACACACACACACACACACACACACACACACACACACACACACACACACCACACACACACACACACACACACTTCTTATTTTCAACCTACATAAATGATAGGTCATTATGCATAGACTGCAGCTGTGAAATGTTTGCTGATGACGCTTCACTACAATCAAATAGTAGTAATCCTACCATTTTAGTGAAGAAAAAAAATCAAATCAATATGAATAGATTAATTACATGGACAGAAATGAACCACATCGCCCTCAATGCAAATAAAACGAAATGCGTGTTTTGTGACCACACGCCAAAAACACGGCATAAAATGAGTTCCCCGTTTGCATCATTATACGTCAAAGACCAAATGATGAAAGAGGTAACATGTCATATATCATTAGGGGTTATTATTGACAATGACTTATCATGGTATGATCACATTACTGATCTTGGAAATGCGTATCCAAAAGAATTTATCAACTTACAAAAATAAATCATTTTCTGAATCTTCAGAGTCATATTTCATCTTTTATTAATTATGCCCAGCCTATGTAATAGGCCTAATTTTAGTGAATACCCTTTAAAACAAATACGGCGTTTACGTAAGAGTCGTAAAAATACAGCTGAAATCTAACACTTTGACGTGGAACTATTGCAAAATGCTAAACATTCTACCGTTCAAAGATAGACTGTCTTTCAACAAATGCTTATGCATGTACAGTGTAATAAAAAGAGCAGCTAAAAAAAAAAAAGATTATTCAAAACTTTGAAATCAACTAAAATAGACACGCACACAAGCTTTCCTTTCCCAGATCCCGCAACGATCTTTACAAGTCAAGCCTGAAGCATTCTGCATTAACGAGATAGGACACTTTTGTTTTGTTTTATTTGTTTTTTTGTTTTTTTTTGTTTTTGTTTTTTTTATCATGCCCTTCGAAACTTAAAAAGAGCACTGAGAAAATGAATTAGATGGGAAAATTATGAACAATTTATGTTTATTCTTTGGCTAAAAACTCTCTCTCTCTCTCTCTCTCTCTCTCTCTCTCTCACACACACACACACACACACACACACACACACACACACACACACACACACACACACATGCGCGCACACTGAGATAATTGGCCCGATAACTGAGAGCCTTGGGACAGTATATGAAGTCAAAAGGTCACAGATCCCGCAACGACCTTTACAGGTCAAGCCTAAAGCATTCT
>CM065734.1:62323649-62326149 GCA_033310375.1 Conus canariensis
TGACTAGGTTGGAGTTCGAGGGCAGGAGGTAATAGACAAATCTGAGGATGAAGCTGACTCTAAGAGGTGCATGTGCCATATATCATTCCATATATCATTCCAGGTGAGACATCTTTGCAGCGCGTTTTCTCACGTAGTCCACTGTCCTTGTTGGCCTTGCTGGACTGCTTTCTGGATTCTCTTGGCGTCCTCTTCTTTCTTCAGCTCCTCTGTTACCTTGTCTCTCTTTGCTTTCCCGTTTGCTTTTGACCACCATTTCATTTCCGTTGATCCCAGCCCCTGTCTGTTGGATTCTGTGTGGCCAGGCATTTCCTTGATCTTGAGGTTTCCCTATGCCACGTATACAGCCTCCCGAACTTTCCATTTTCTGCCACTCTTTAGCTTTGGCCAGACTAATCTCGCAACCTTTTCTTCAGAATTTCCAATGCTTAGCAACCTTGCTTTACCCACTTTGTATTTCTCGAGGATGGATTTTTAGAGAAGCTTCAGCTTTGCTTGGCGGCAATGATTGTGACGTCAGTGAGACCTGGTGGGACACCTGGCCATTTCCTTAGATACTTGTTGATGTTGGCCTCCATTGATTCCACAGTGCTTGTGCTGATATCATTCATCAGAAGAGGCCACAGATGCTTCGAGATCAGCATGAGCTGCAAACACCAGATCTTGTACTTGCCAGGAAGCCCACACTGGTCTATTATTTGCAGGCTGTTAATACATATGGTTTAAACACAAATAATGCAAAATCCCAAGACTTTGGAACTTCGTTTCAACTTATATTTCTTTTTGATTGATCTGTGAAACTTGACACAGGATCTCAGAGTAGGAGAAATGAACGTTCTCCTTTCTGGCATACACCAGTGTTGAGTTTTTGGTTCACTGTGAAAAGACGGATCAGTCTTACAGCCTGTGGTGGACAGTGAGGTGAAGAGGCTTTATCTCCCCTTTTTGTGCGCAAGGCTACACATCCTGTCTCTGATACCTGTCTGATTGACAGGCTGCCAGAGGAACAGGACAGAGAGTAAAATCATTCTGGAAAAAAAAAATTGGAAGGGGGGGGGGGAGGGGATAATAATCTGTGGGGAAGGGGGGACCGAAAGGAAAAGTCACTTCCCAACATCTGCTGTATGACATGATGTTGTTGGGGTCAGAGATGACACTCTGTAAGATCCCGGTGTTTGTCAGCATGTATACTAATGAACGAAACTACGATGTCTACACCTAGAAGACACATGCAGACACGAACGACAATGAAACAACCACCCACTTCACGGGAATCGCATAACAAACTTGTCAAGACAAACATGCAGAGAGAGAGAGAGAGAGAGAGAGAAGCGGGGCACATGTGCATACCCACACATAGATACATACACAGACACACACATCCACAGTCAGTCACACACACACACACAGACACACAGACACACACACACACACACGTACGCGTGCACGCACGCGCATGTATGCACACGCACGCACGCACGCACACACGCACGCACGCACGCACGCGCGCGCACACACACACACACACACACACACACACACACGAACACACACCATCCAAAGGCTGATCAACTCTCTTGTGGTGACAGGCAAACAAACCAGCACAGAGTCAGGCCAGTGAGGATACTGTCTGGCCTCGCAGTAAACCAGCACACAGTCAGGCCAGTGAGGATACTGTCTGGCCTCGCAGTAAACCAGCACACAGTCAGGCCAGTGAGGATACTGTCTGGCCTCGCAGTAAGCCAGCACACAGTCAGGCCAGTGAGGATACTGTCTGGCCTCGCAGTAAACCAGCACACAGTCAGGCCAGTGAGGATACTGTCTGGCCTCGCAGTAAACCAGCACACAGTCAGGCCAGTGAGGATACTGTCTGGCCTCGCAGTAAACCAGCACACAGTCAGGCCAGTGAGGATACTGTCTGGCCTCGCAGTAAACCAGCACACAGTCAGGCCAGTGAGGATACTGTCTGGCCTCGCAGTAAACCAGCACGGAGTCAGGCCAGTGAGGATACTGTCTGACCTTGCAGTAAACCAGCACACAGTCAGGCCAGTGAGGATACTGTCTGACCTTGCAGTAAACCAGCACACAGTCAGGCCAGTGAGGATACTGTCTGACCTCGCAATAAACCAGCACAGAGTCAGGCCAGTTAGGATACTGTCTGACCTCGCAATAAACCAGCACAGAGTCAGGCCAGTTAGGATACTGGCTGACCTTGCAGCTGAGGGTGTACCCAGTGGCACAGCAATCAGCCTGTGGGAGACCTGTACAGCACAGCCTTATAATTAGGCTCACTGTTCTTTTTCTTATATTCCTCATAATGATCATAGATGAACGTGAACAATGCCATCTGAAAGACCGAAGAGGACGCATGGTTGTCCCACGCTGCACAAAGGCCTACTGTGTGTGTGTGTGTGTGTGTGTGTGTGTGTGTGTGTGTGTGTGTGTGTGTGTGTGTGTGTGTGTGTGTGCGCGTATGTGTGTGTGTGTGCCAGTGTGAGTA
>CM065734.1:62331149-62338649 GCA_033310375.1 Conus canariensis
TAGAAGAGAGAGAGAGAGAGAGAGAGAGAGAGAGAGAGAGAGAGAGAGAGAGAGAGAGAGAGAGAGACTGGTGGAGTTTGGAAAGACTGATCAGTCCATTCGTTATATCGGCACACCTTTGATTCAGGTTCAGGTTCAGGTTTAGGGGCGATGATTATTTCATCATAGCCTCGCGGCTTTATATGCCCCATCTTTGTGTGCTCTTTCATTTGTCAGGTCCACAGCGAACCCAGTTTTTATTTTCCACCATCAAAGTTGAACATGATGTCAGTAGTTATTTTATGCTTATCAATAAGATTTTTAAAAGAGTTAGTATTTGGCGCACGTTTGATGTTCAGAGTTAGTTTATTCCAAATTGGTGCTATCCTCTGGCTGAAGGAATTTTCCTTATATTAGTATTAAATTGCTGTATTTGTACTTTGTCACAACTGTTACGGGTTATGCTGGTTAGTGCAGGTTCAAAAAAACATGCTTGATCAATATCATCTAGATTATTGAAAATTTTAAAAGTTTGGATCAGATCTCCTCTTATCCTTCTGGCTTTGAGGGATGGCAACCTTAGGTACCTTAATCTATCTTCATATGAATAATCAGAAATGTCCGGTATTAGCTTAGTTGCTCTTCTCTGCACCTTTTCTATTTCTATTGACTGCCTTTTTAGTCTTGGAGACCATATCACATTGCCATATTCAAGAATCGATCTCACCATTGCCTTATATAGTCTAAGAAAGGTGTCTTTGTCCAAGTATGTAAAAGTTCTCTTAATAATACCAATCATCTGCATGGCTTTCTTGACGGTCTGTGCAATGTGTCTGTCAAAAAGTAAGTCTTCATCAAATATTACTCCCAAGTCTTTTTCCTCTTCACAGCACGTTATTTGAACTTCTTGATCCCCAATTTTCATACTGTAATTTAATTTAGGGTTTCTTTTGCCGATATGTAATACTTTGCATTTGGATGCGTTGAAGTACAAATTCCATGAGTTAGACCAATGAATGAGTAGCTCAATGTCGTTTTGCATTGTAAGGTGTTTGGATGGTGAACTGTACAACTTAGTATCATCAGCAAAGATCTTGCATGTGCTTTTTAACCCGTCTGGTAAGTCATTTATAAATATAGTAAATAATATAGGTCCCAGTATGCTGCCTTGGGGAATTCCACTAATGACATTAGCATTACTAGAAACAGAAGAGCCAACTCTAACATTCTGAACTCTATCTCTCAAGAAGTCTTCAATCATACGATTTAAGTTTACTAAGTAGTTTGGCATGTGGGACCGAATCGAAGGCTTTACGAAAGTCCAGGTACAAAACGTCAATGCTAACTCCACTATCAATTAACTTAGTAAAGTCTTCCATTACCTCAAGCAACTGTGTGATACAAGATCTACTTTGACGAAAACCGTGTTGACATTTGGCATATAACTCATTATTCATCATATGATCAACAATAACATCTCTTACGATTGACTCCAGTACCTTACAAGTCACACTTGTCAAGCTTACAGCTGTCTGTAGTTTCCAGGGTCAGTTCTTTGATGTGAACAAAAAAATCTTAAATGAATGTTAGCGAACCGCCCAGAGAACGTGGACAAACGAGTCACAAGACGAAACACAACTAGTTTCGACCTCTTAGGTCTTCATCAGGTGAGACATTAACGAATAAAACAATGAAAATTCACTTAGCTTTGATCGCTTCAGATCACTTCGTAGGGTTCAGCGCAAGGAAGAAGGCGTTCACGCCTTCTTCCTTGCGCTGAACCCTACGAAGTGATCTGAAGCGATCAAAGCTAAGTGAATTTTCATTGTTTTATTCGTTAATGTCTCACCTGATGAAGACCTAAGAGGTCGAAACTAGTTGTGTTTCGTCTTGTGACTCGTTTGTCCACGTTCTCTGGGCGGTTCGCTAACATTTATTTAAGATTTGTTTAGATTTCCGCCTGCAGTCCTCTCGCTTTGCAACGTGAACAAAAAAGTTAAGTCCGACAATTAGCAGAGCACGTCTCTTTCTGCAGCAGGCTTGAAATCGACCCGGTTTGATCGTACACAAAGTGGTGTAGCAGCTGTTCAAAATACGCGTGGACTGAGTAAACGCTTTCCGACTACACACAACAATTTGTCCAGGCAATGCATGTACAAGCGACCGTCGTTTTTCGAGCAATTCAGGTACTGTCTTATCACAAATATTTATCATTAGTATTTTTCATCACCGTCAAGTTACATGAGCACGTCAAGGTGACATGTTTTCAGCAAAATGCAAACAACTTGACCAGCCAGCTTGCGTATAATACATAAAGTCTTGTAAGATAAAAGAAAAATGCATAACGTTGGAATAAGAGTTGCAAAAAATGGTACGAGTCAAAGTGACATGTTTAGCAAAATGCCAACAACTCGATTAGCCGGTTTGCTTATAACAGATACAATCTTGTAAGATAAAGAAATATAATATTGTAATAAGAATGATATGCACAAAGACATCAATGGGACGCAGTCTCGCATTTGTGTAAAGAAAACTTTATAGATTTGCGTAAAAAGGCGTACGTTTGATCCTCCCACGTAGTTGCTTCCCTTACTACAAAGAGTGGCAACTTTTTATGCTATGTGCGCCAAGCAACGGGATGAAACATGACTTATTTGAGTAAATGAAAGTTTGAAAACCATGAGACCCTGTGATGTACTGATTCAGTTAGCTGATAAAGGGGTAAGTTTATGTCCGTGGACACATGTTTTTTGTACGAATGCACTATTAATCCATGATCAACACCTGTGCGATCACGAGTGACCTGATGATGATGACACGCGTTAGTCAAGTAGTAGTAGTAGTAGTACTTTTAGTAGTAATAGGGACAGGCTATTTGCCTAGGCCTCACGGCATATATATACGTCCCCTCTTTGACTTCATAATGTGTTGTGCGCATTTTATCTCATATTTAGCCTCAAATGGGCCTCAGTCGTCATAATCCACAAATAATTCTTTAAATTTGGGTATTACATCCAAAAAATTCTTGAAATAGTATTTTGTGCAAATTTTATGTTAGTAGGAAGTGCATTCCACAAGGGGGCAACTCGGTGTGAGTAAATGTTTTTACTTTTGTTAGTGCGGCAGTATTGTATAAAAATCTTACCTTCAGTATTCCTTGTGATGTTGTTACTTGAAGGAATAAACAGTGGGTCAATACTTATGTCATCAATACCATTAAATATCTTATATGTCTGGATAAGATCCCCCCTTGTCCTTCTACCTTTCAATGAGTGTAAATTCAAATATTTCAATCTTTGTGCATATGACATATCTTTGCATTCTTTTAATAACTTTGTTGCACGTCTTTGAACACTTTCTATTTGTTTAGACTGTCTTTTCAATTGTGGACTCCATATTGCATTTTCATATTCCAAATGAGGTCTAACAAAGGATTTATATAGTTTTAAGAATATTTCCTTGTCTAAATAGGAGAAACTTCTTTTAACTATTCCCAACATTTGATTTGCCTTGTTTACTATTTTATTTATGTGTAAGTCAAAAGACAACATAGTATCAAAAGTCACTCCCAGATCTTTTTCTTCTTTTAGTGCAGTTATTGCCTGTAAGCCATCATTATACCTCATATAGTAAGTGTGCTCTTGATTATTTTTACCAATGTGTAGAACACCACATTTTGATACATTGAAATACAGATTCCATACTTCTGACCAGTCTTGGAGTTTATAAATATCATTTTGTAAGTCTACGGAATGGGATGTATCGTCATAAAGTTTCGTATCGTCAGCAAATAGTTTACAAGTACTATTTAATGGTAATGGCATGTCGTTTATAAAGACCGTAAATAGTATTGGGCCAAAGATACTCCCTTGAGGTATACCACTTAGAACCTTAGCTTTACCTGATCTTTCCTCACCCACTCTTACATATTGAACTCTGTCATATAGAAAACCTTGTATCCATTTTAGTAGATTGCCTGTTATGCCATAAGCAGCCAGTTTAACTAGTAACCTTTCGTGTGGTACAGTATCAAAAGCTTTTTTAAAATCTAGATACAAAACATCAACATTATGACCATCATCTAATAACTTTGTCATGTTGTCTATTACCTCAAGTAATTGTGTTACACAAGAACGTTTCTTACGGAATCCATGTTGGCATTTTGCATACAAGTTATTATCTGTAAAATGAGTTACCACTGAATCTCTAATTATACTCTCCAATACTTTACAAGTGACACACGTTAGGCTGACCGGTCTATAGTTTCCTGGTTCAGCCCTTGACCCCTTCTTAAATATGGCTGTTACTTCCGCTAATTTCCAGTCCTGAGGTAAGATACCCGTTTCTAACGTTTTATTAAATAGTATACATAAGGGAAGTGATAATTCTACATTTAGTTCTTTTAAGACTTTTGGAGGATTTTGATCTGGTCCTTGCGCCTTTTTGGGGTTCAAATTGATTAATTTATCTCTGACCGCTTTGGGGGTAACTATTACTTCTGCCAAAGATATACCATCTGAATATGTACATTCCTCTAATTCTGGTATATATTAGACCTGTCTTCCCGTGTAAATACACTAGAAAAGAATTTATGTAGAGTTTCTGTTTTTTCTTTATCACTTGTTGCTAAAGAGCCATCAGGATTATTTAGAGCACCAATATAAGTATTTATCTTTAACTTGTTTTGAATATATTTCCAAAATAATTTAGGATTGTCCTTGCACTCCTTTGCAATCATTTTTTCATATTCTCTTTTCGTTATTTTCAGTAATTTTGTACATTTATTTCTCTCGCATATACTTCCTATAATTAATTCCTGATTTAGTAGTTAGGTACCTTTTATATAAGTTATATTTCTTTTTAATACTTCTCATTGCTTTCTTATTCATCCAAGTTGGGGTATATCTTGTTTTGTTGTTTTTTCTTGTTTTGGGAATACATTTTTCCATACCTTCATGAATGGCATCTTTTATATACTTCCAAGTTTCCTCTACATTCATATCTGATAAAGCTGACCAATCATGTTCATTCAGTATACCTTTGAATTTTGAATAATTTCCCTTATTCAGATTGAAACAATATACTGTTTGATCTTTAGTTTTCTGTTTATCTAAATACAGATGGAATGACAAGGCATCATGGTTGCTTTTTCCGACTGGATCAAGATGGACAATCTCTGAAATGAGTCTGTCATCGTTTACCAAAACCAAGTCATCGATTGTAGGATTTTGCCCTGGTCTTCTTCTTGTTGGGTTGATAACTTTTTGAATTAAATATGCAACATGTATCTGTTTTATTATCTCATTTGCCTTTTCACCTGACCATTTTCCATCCCAATGAACATTTGGATAGTTGAAATCTCCCATAATGCATATCCTGTCGTATTTTGACATATTTTCTGATTTTAAAATATCAAATAATTTCTTATTATTTTTTCCCCTGTACTAGTATTTGGGTTTCTATATACACATCCAATCAATACTTTACCATTACTCTCACATTCAAAAGTAATCCACACACTCTTGATATTTATGTGCATCAAAATCTTTACATTCACACGCATTCAAATTGTTGTCTGCATATAAGGCTACACCTCTTTGATGGTCCCTATAGTATTGATGAACATGTCATAATTTGGAATACAGCACTCTTTCTCACAAAAATTTTGTAAATTCTTAGGTATTAGTTCAGTTATGGCAACAACACTTGGATGAGTATCATCAATTCTAGAAAGCAGTTCATCTTTCTTGTTTAGTAATCCGTCAACATTAGAGTACAGTACTTGAAATAAATCTGAATTTTCTTTATTTACACTGACTATGTACATGCTCTCTTCGGAGTCAATGCCCCGAGGAACCTACTTCCTGGGCGGCCTCAGTGCCTGCATGTTGCTGTTGTTTGGGGCCTGATTTGATGGTGACTATTTTGCCATTTCGTATGGCCAGGTTTTGTTCTCCTGCATCTTTTCTACTCTTCAGTTCTTCTCTGAGTGCTCTGTTTTTGTCTCTTTGGTTCTTTGTGTAGTCATGGTTTATATAGATCTTTGTATCACCTTGGGATTTGCCCTTGTTTATCTCAGGGGCTTTTCGCATGATTTCCTTTTTTAACTCTTCCCTTTTCACTGTGATCCTGAGCATTCTCGGCCTAGTCCCCAGTTGTTCTTTCCCCAGCCTTATGGGCTCTTCCAGTTCCTCTTCCTCCAGGTCAACTAGCTTACCTAGCAGAGTTTTGGCAGCCTTCAGATCATCTTTCCTTTTTTCTTCTGTGTCTGTTATTGCGCTCTCCTTCAGATTTACGATCACTATGTTCCTTTTCCTTTTCTCTATCTCCATTTTTTCCTCCATCATCTCTTCTAGTTTTCTCTCAACCACCTCTTCAATCTTCTCTTCTAGTTTCTCACCCATCCCCTTCTCCATCATTTCGATCCTGGCACTGAGAGTATGAACCAACGGAATAAGATCCAGCAGTTTATCCAGCCTAGCGTCCTGCTTCGATTGTGTGTTAACCGACGTCACTGCTGCTGATCAGTGGGCAAATCAATATTACAGTTATCAGTCTGGGAGTGTGAGTGAATCAGTGTGACTGATTTAGTCATATACTCAATCATGTTTACCCAGTTATTGAATTGGTGATAATAATCAGCCAGTTGATTGTGGAGACTCAACGGAAGAAGGTGATGTGATCATTTGCAGATGACAGGATGAAACTGATTATGAAGTGTACAAACTGAACAACTAGAGGAAAACAAGTTGTAGGAATCAGGGCTTTGGTCATTTGACAAAGTTACATGCTTTACAAAGTTATTCCTCTTCACCTTTAAGAGTTTTCAGCCTGGAAAGCCTCTCCCGTATAGTAGTTTGGCCTGATATATATGCACAAAGGGATATGGTACTTGATTTAAATATTAATGCTAAAAAAAAAAAAGAAAGAAAAGTTTGTTTTAAAGTGAGGTGGTTGCAGGCAGAAATTGAAAGAAACTTAAAAGAAAAAGTACTATGCCGCTAAACAAAAGAAACAAACAAATATGTTTGTCTTATAATTTGTTTCTTTCATTTGGCAGCATAATAATTTTGTTTGTCTTGTAATTTCTTTCGTTCAGCAGCGTAGTAATTTTTGTTTTAAAAAAATGTTGTTAAGTGGCTGATAATATCATTTGGATGTTGCAAAGTGAATGTGCATTGAAACGTAAAATTTGATGTTATATGAGGCACTTTACGACTTTTTAATGCTTTGACAAATATTAGTTTATTCCTTGTATTATGATTTTGAAGTATAAGTGTGAAAAAATCACACTAATGGTTCAAATTACTTTGCAATTTTATAGTGTGCTTATGATGAAGAAAGTTCAGACCAAGTTTTCTTCCTGTTTTAGCAGGTCAGTGCATATATATATTCATGAGCTGATAAATTTGTCTAAATGCTATTTGGGCACAGGCTATATTGATAGTATGAAGCAGAATGATGTTCTGTGCTGCTTGAAGAGTGTTCAGTTGTAAGGTTATACATCTCTCCTCCCCCCCC
>CM065734.1:62346149-62498649 GCA_033310375.1 Conus canariensis
GGCATCCAGATGTTTGAGTTTCTTCATGTCCACAAAGATAATAGGAACATGAATGAGATGACAGGGAAGCATTTCCTGTGCCCTTGGTCTCATGCTTGTTTCATAGGACATCGTACATGTGTGTTCATGGTGCGTGTCTGTAAAAGGTAACACGTTGGCTTTTCAGCCAGAAAGACTGCACAGGTTGGGGTGACAAAGAAACACTGGGTCTAGTCGTCCACCCGTGAACATCGGACATATTCCTGTTCTCGTCTTACTTCAGCCCTTCCCCTTTTTCTGTTGGTATGTTAATCATTGTCCTGTGAGTGAGTGAGTGAGAGAGAGAGAGAGAGAGAGTGTGTGTGTGTGTGAGGAGAGAGAGAGAGAGAAAGAGAGAGAGAGAGATGTTGAAGATATGAATGGCACAGTGGATTTTCCTTGCAGTGGCTCATTTAGATGCTGCTGATGAAATTGTTCAGTAAGTCATTTTCCAGAGAAACCAAAAGAGGCCGAGCGTGTACACGTGTACATTTACGCTTGTAGCTAACCAAGCAGTGTTCTGAGTCTTTTTTCGTGGTGCATATTGTTCTTCATGTAAATAAAACAGTTATTGATTCACTACCTGCCGCTGTTAAAGGCTGTGCTATGGCCTGTGGAACATGATATTGGCTGACACGAGTTCATGTCACTGGCAGGCTTCACTGCGGTACAGCTCATTCACACGTCTTCCGTTCTAGACTGTGTTGTGACTTTGGGGCTGTCTCTTGACACTTTATGGTGCATTAGTTGTCATTTTGCATAGGTAGTGTGATTTCCACTGGAACGGGCAGCTGTGGTTGCCTTTATATCCTCTTGTAGACTATTGGTTGAACATTGCTTTGAAATGAATTTTATTAGGGTGTGTGGTGTGTGTGTGTGTGTTCGTTCGTTCTTTAATTTAACATCTATCCACCTAACAGTGATCTTAGACAGGTGTGTGTGTGTGTGTGTGTGTGTGTGTGTGTGTGTGTGTGTGTGTGTGTGTGTGAAAACTGACAGTGAAAAATGTAAGAAGAATAGCTGGTGCGCTCAGCGTGATCTAGTTTTATCTTCCTTCAAAAAGTCAATATCTAAAGGAAAGACAAACACCTATGGTTTATGCATACGGGGAGAGAGAGAGAGAGAGAGAGAGAGAGGACATGACCGTGAACTACGGTTTATCGAGAAGGGTGCTTGGGAGAGTGTGGAACTCCACCACAGTTGAAAGGTTCCCCGAAGATGGAGTATGGCTGCCTTAATGGCGGGATGAAAAATGGTCATGCACACAAAATTAAAACTCCACTCACTTTGTTGGGTAGATGGGATTAATTCTTACCTGTCCATGTAGGGAGTGTCCGCAGGAGTATCAGCCTGCGTACGCAGAAGAGAGAAGAAGAAAGGATCCAGGAACTACCCCATGTTCCAGATCTGCGCCAAAGTCCGATGGCTTTACCCTAGGACTTCATTCCATCGTCCCACCAAGTCTCAGACAAATGGATGACACCTGTTTCATGCTCTGTGACAGAGTGGAATCCTCCGCCTGCCTTTGACCCTTATCCACCACATGGGTCTGCACTCACATTGATCAGATCTCTCCCTTCACCTCATTCTGTTCTTCCACCAAGTTTTGTTAACATCAGTTCAGTAGTTTTTTTTTTTCATAGTCTTGTCAGCAGACCTGCAAACAGGAAACCAGCATTATGGCCGAACTGTTTTGATGGGCCAGAAAGTTTATGAGTTAGGCTCTTTGAAAATATATAAGGTCATTGAAAATGTATAAGGACACCTTTTTTTTTTTTTTTTAATAATAGTTCTTTGAAAATATGTGGAGACATTTTTCATAATGTTTGTGATCTAGCCTCAGAAATATGTTAATTTTACAATGAAAACACTCTAGATGCTGTTTCTTTTCTTCCAGTGCTGTACAGAAAGGGACAGGTGTGAACTTTCCTGTGAATGTGTAGGTCTGTATCATACAGGGTGTGCACCTATCAGCTGTTATGAACTCTGATGTCAGTCATTTGTGACGAGACTGTAAGAATATCTGTGAACCATTATTTGTTGCATTCGTTCTGAACTTGCTCCAGGAATAAAAGGTTTGAAACTTGTATCAAAGTCAGTGCGCTACTTGCTTTTGATGCTTAACAACCCTTCTCAACAAAGTGTAAACAAATCTTCACTTAAACAGTTAAAAAAGAAATAGCACTTGATGACCTCTCCTTAGACAAGCTTGACAAACCAAATCCTAGTCTTCGTAACATACTTCACAGTTGAGAACTCAGCTTAATTTGCCTTAATCATCTGCGTTCATCAGTGTTTGATTGCTGGTTTTGGTGAGCGCTTGTCCTCCATTTTCAGTAATCAATGCTGATGTTCAGCCACATACACTGGGCGGTTAATTTGCAAGGGGTGCTGCTACAGGCACTGACTGATTCCAACGGTGTGCAGATGTTGGTAGTGTTGTGCAAGCTGGCCACATGTGATGTGTCGATTTACTGTACTTTAGCTCACCACGTGCATAGTGACAATGAGTTGTTTAAACCCCTACATCTTGGATGAGCAATCCCGTGAGCTGTGCTCTCTCTTTTAACCTGCTGAAACTCATGACCACTTGATAATCCAGGACTCCCCTCCCCCCTACTCCCTCACCCCTCCCCAGACTTTCTCTGTCCCTATATGCACTCTGCCTCTTTCCTTCTTCCTATATGCACACAACTTCTCTCTCTCTCTCTCTCTCTCTCTCTCTCTCTCTCTCACACACACACACACACACACACACACACACACACACACACATGCACATGCACACAGACATGCACACACACAGTCACACATACAGAACACACAGAAGCACACACACACACACAAGTGACAACACAAGCACATGCGCGCACACCACACACGCACAGCACACACACACACCACACACACACAAACAACACACACACACACACACACACACACAACACACAAACACACACACACACACACACACAGAAGACAAACACAACACACACAAAAACACACACACACACACACACACACACACACACACACACACACACACACACACACACACACACAAGACACACACACACACACACACATATACATTCCTCTCCTTATGTCCCACTGTCAAGTACACACACACACACACACACACACACACACACACACACACACACACACACGCTCACACATTGGAACTTTCACTTCAGATCTGTTCAGTGAGTCAAACGTTAACTTCAACGATATAAACTGACCTAAACTTCCCGCATCTCCCAGCCCGCCATGGGAACTTCAAAGAGCTTCATTTGATATTAGCCATACGTCGATGAAAAAAAGTGACAATGAAAACCTGATAGGCCAAATAGTAAAAGAGTATATTGAAAATTTGTATCCCTTTCATCTTAAAATTTATACAGATGGGTCTCTTTTGGATACCAAAGAAGCAGGTGCAGCATTTACAATTCCTTCATTGAAAATTGAAAAATCTTATTATCTTGGAAAAAACAGATTTATTTTTACAGCAGAACTAACTGCCATTCTAATGACTTTGTATTTTCTACTTGACTTTTCAAATCCAATATTCCAAGTCCTCTTTTGTGTCGATTCAAAATCGGTTTTATTCGCCCTAAGTAAAACAAACCCTATAGTAACTTAAGTAAGACAAGATCTGATTACAGATATTCATCACCTAATACATTTCTTGATTATTAGGGGTACAAGAATTAGTTTCTGTTGGGTTCCTTCTCATTGTGGGATTCAGTTTAATGAGAGAGTAGACAGAGCAGCAAAACGGGGAGCGAAAAATACTAGCGGGTCGGAGGTTATCAGTATCCCATTGTCTATCCATGAGGGATACAGTCTTCTAGAAAATGCATGCTGGAAACATTTTAGGAAAAAACAACAAAATTTGGGATGTTCTCTTGATACACGCATAAAACAGCTATTAAACTTTGACACACTTCATTCTTTTTATCAATGTAGTTTGCCGTTTTCTCAGATCATAATTTCGCTAATATGTAAGATCAAACTGAACGCTTTTAAGACAAAGTTTTGCAAAAATATAACATGCCTTTGTGGTGAAATGATAACAAATTCCCACATACTTTTCCACTGTAAGCAATTAAAACCTCATCTACCACCTCTACATAATTGTTCTCTGGATACAGTTGTAACCGATTTATCACTAATGTGTAAAATTGCTGTTTCATTGCATCAAAGTCCTATTTTTTCTGTTTTGTAAAATGGGAACTGGTGTTTTAGTAACATCCTTGTTATGACCGGCTATTCTTCAATGTTTTATAGTTAGTTATCCATTTGTTGCTGTTGCTGTTAATGTTATTCTTATGGATTAGGTTCGTCTAATATCACAATGTGTATAGACGTTAAATTGAAGACCTAACACTCACACATATTCCTCTCCTTACGTCTCACTCTCAAATGTACATGTACACACACACACACACACACACACACACTCACACACACACACTCACACAACACACACACACACACACACACACACACTCACACACACACACACACACACACACACACACACACACACACACACACACTCCTCTCCTTACGTCTCACTCTCAAATATACATGCACACGTACACACACACACACACACACACACACACACACACACATTCCTCTCCTTACGTCTCGCTCTCAAATATACATGCACATGTATACACACACACACACACCACACACACACACACACACACACACACACCACTCACACACACACACACATGCACACACACACACACACACACACACACACACACACACACACACGCACACACACACACATTCCTCTCCTTACGTCTCACTCTCAAATATACATGCACACGTAACACACACACACACACACACACACACACACACATTCCTCTCCTTACGTCTCACTCTCAAATATACATGCACACGTACACACACACACACACACACACACACACAACATACACACACACACACACACACACACACACACACACATACACACACACACACACTAAAATTCATCTCCCCTTGACCCACTGACGCACACACAACTCAAGGGTGGTAGCTAAGTGAAAGAAAACACTTTCTAATCTGAGGATGAATGAAGCTCTTGTTTTTCACTTGAATTCAGTGAGATGTGCATGGCCGCATATTTTGTTTTAGATCAGTCATATTTGCTTTTCAGCTCTTGACTGCGTTTGGGTTTTCAGTCCTGGTACCTATGTAGTTTTGTTTCAAATTCATTTGCAGCTATGACTGGGTTTGGGTTGTCAGTGCTGGTACCTCTGTAGTTCTGTTTCAAATTGGTCTGCAGCTATGACTGGGTTTGGGTTGTCAGTGCTGGTACCTCAGTAGTTCTGTTTCAAATTCGTCTGCAGCTATGACTGGGTTTGGGTTGTCAGTGTTGGTACCTCTGTAGTTCTGTTTCAAATTGGTCTGCAGCTATGACTGGGTTTGGGTTGTCAGTGCTGGTACCTCTGTAGTTCTGTTTCAAATTGGTCTGCAGCTATGACTGGGTTTGGGTTGTCAGTGCTGGTACCTCTGTAGTTCTGTTTCAAATTGGTCTGCAGCTCTGATGCAGCCTCCATGGTCAGGTGAGTTATGAAGATTGTGATTGGACTTTACTTGAAGAAAAAACCAGACTGGACTGTTCACACACACTACAGAGAAAAAGTACGAATATGAATGTGTCTTAATGATGGGATGGGACAGGGAGTGGTTGGAGGGGTGAAAAAGTATGAATATGAATGTGTCTTAAAGGACGGGATGGGTTGGAGGGGTGAAAAAATATGAATATGAATGTGTCTTAATGGACAGGATGGGACAGGGAGTGGTTGGAGGGGTGAAAAAGTATGAATATGAATGTGTCTTAATGGGATGGGCAGGAGTGGTTGGAGGGGTGAAAAATATGAATATGAATGTGTCTTAATGGAAGTGGGACAGGAAGTGGTTGGAGGGGTGAAAAATATGAATATGAATGTGTCTTAATGACAGGATTTCAGATGTTTGGTGAAAGTAGAATCATGATGTGTCTACTCTTTCTTCCTATTTTTATGAACCATTACTTCCTCTGTTCCCAGATTCTAACTGTTTCCTCATCTGGATTTATAGAGAAAAACAAAGAAGTGTAAAGTAAGAACTGCCACGTATGCTGTAGCAAACCGGCCAGAATAGAGCGGTGACCACTTTCCCACTCTGTAGGGGCCGTCTGGCATCCATTCCATTCATAAACACTGCCGCGCGAGCGACCCGGTCGTGACGTGTACCAATGACGCGACTCGCGCGAAGTTCAAAGCGCTTACCGCGAGAACCGATTTTCCGGGCTGCAGGAAGGAAAGGAGGGATTTTGTGCTGCCCGGTTTTCCGGGCTGCAGGAAGGAAGAGTAAGATTTCTGCAAACCGGAAAACCGGGTTGTAGGGATGAAAGAGTTAATGGATGGGGCATGCAGGGGTGAAAAAGTATGAATATGAATGTGTCTTAATGGATGGGGCAGGAAGTGGTTGGAGGGCTGAAAAAGTATGAATATGAATGTGTCTTAATGGATGGGGCAGGGAGTGACTGGAAGGGTGAAAAAGTATGAATATGAATGGGTCTTAATGGACGGGATGGGACAGGGAGTGGTTGGAGGGGTGGGAGAGAAAGATCCAATGAGGTCTTGTACATGTATGTGTGTAAATCTTGTACAATCTGCACTTAAAAGGTATCGACCGCTCACCATAGATTCATTACGCACAAAACCCATTTGAACTGTCGATGAATTAGATTGTGACTGAGCTACCCAAAGCTTCCACTGAAAGGTCATATGATTTGAACAAAAATATGAAATAGAATGGCACGACGAGATTGGAAATTGCAACAATGGTCTTCTGATTTCCATAGGCCTGTCACCTGCCAGGGGTCTACCTGTTAGAACTCACTGGAACCCTCAGTCCTGGGCCTCCACTGCTAGCAGATTCCAGGTGTAGCCCATCCTTCTGATGCCAGCCTGGAGGTCACTATGTTTTTTTGTTTTTTTTCCCCTGAGCTGTTTTACTGGTTGAGAGGTGAGAGCATGCCAGGTGATACTTGACACTGGTTTTCGGAGTGTAAGCCTGATCCATCCCAGTCTTCCGTTTTCATCTTCTACTGGCCTTTGCAACATCAGGTTCCATAGCTCTCTGTGTCTGACGGTGTTTGGCCATGGGATCTGGAGGATTTTCTCCAGTAAGTGTTGATGAAAATCTATAGTTTGTTGATGGTGCTTTTGGTTGTCCTCTGTCTCTTGGCTTCCTGTGAGTGCACCGACAGTTTGTTGATGGTGCTTTTGGTTGTCCTCTATCTCTTGGCTTCCTATGAGTGTACTGACAGTTTGTTGATGGTGCTTTTGGTTGTCCTCTATCTCTTGGCTTCCTGTGAGTGCACCGACAGTTTGTTGATGGTGCTTTTGGTTGTCCTCTATCTCTTGGCTTCCTGTGAGTGCACCGACAGTTTGTTGATTGGTGTTTTGGTTGTCCTCTATCTCTTGGCTTCCTGTGAGTGCACCGACAGTTTGTTGATGGTGCTTTTGGTTGTCCTCTCTCTCTTGGCTTCCTGTGAGTGCACTGACAGTTTGTTGATGGTGTTTTTGGTTGTCCTCTCTCTCTTGGCTTCCCATGAGTGCACCGACAGTTTGTTGATGGTGCTTTTGGTTGTCCTCTCTCTCTTGGCTTCCTGTGAGTGCACCGACAGTTTGTTGATGGTGCTTTTGGTTGTCCTCTATCTCTTGGCTTCCTGTGAGTGCACTGACAGTTTGTTGATGGTGCGTTTGGTTGTCCTGTATCTCTTGGCATCCTATGAGTGTACCGACAGTTTGTTGATGGTACTTTTGGTTGTCCTCTCTCCCTTGGCTTCCTATGAGTGCGCCTACAGTTTGTTGATGGTGCTTTTGGTTGTTCTGTATCTCTTGGCTTCCTGTGAGTGCACCGACAGTTTGTTGATGGTGCATTTGGTTGTCCTGCATCTCTTGGCATCCTATGAGTGTACCGACAGTTTGTTGATGGTGCTTTTGGTTGTCCTGTATCTCTTGGCTTCCTGTGAGTGTACCGACAGTTTGTTGATGGTGCTTTTAATTGTCCTGTATCTTTGGCATCCTATGAGTGCACCGACAGTTTGTTGATGGTGCTTTTGGTTGTCCTGTATCTCTTGGCTTCCTGTGAGTTGTACCAACAGTTTGTTGATGGTGCTTTTGATTGTCCTGTATCTCTTGGCATCCTATGAGTGCACCGACAGTTTGTTGATGGTGCTTTTTGTTGTTCTTGTATCGTCTTGGCTATCCTATGAGTGCACCAATCGCCCTTGAGAGTTGAACTGTTGGATTTTTTAATTTGTTCAGGGCTTGAAAGACCCACCAGGGCTGGAACAGGTTGGTTGGTAGAGCGCTGGACAGGTAATCTTGGGGTTGCGAGTTTGAATCTCCGCTGGGCCGTTTCGGTACAGGGGGATTTTTCCCTTGGAGAAGTTGGAGTTAACATTGGTTCTGACTCCATTTCCCATACAGTCTTTTGAATGAGACTATAAACCAAGGTTCCGTATGTGAACGCACGCATAACATCTTGCACACACGTAAAATCCCATCACCAACTTTCGGAAGAGAAGGCCAGTTTGGCCGTTGGTATGGATGACATGTTACACATACCATGCACCTTCCCCGAAGATGGAGTATGGCTGCCTTAATGGTGGGATAAAAAACGGTCATACACACAAAACTCCACTCCCTTTGTTGGGTAGATGGGATTAATCCCTGCCTGTCTATACAGGGAGTGTCCGCAGGAGTATCAGCCTGCATACCCTTCCCCCCCCCCCCCCCCAAAAAAAAAAAAAAAAAAAAAAGAAATACCCACCCGTCTGATTGTCTGTGATAACAAAGTCTTCTGGTGGAGTGGCGGATATTTTTCCTCCACTGGCAGGTCGGGCAACTTGTTGTTGAAAGGACTGCTATGAAGTAAGCTTGAAAGCAGATTGATCACGCTTCCCTCTTTTCCTTTCCACTTTCAGATCTTCACTACCCCTCCCCATGCCCCTGCCCCCCAGAGGGAACTAGCTATATAGTTGAATTCAGTGCAAAGTAAGAGTAATTTGACCATAAACTGGTTTCAGTGTGTGTGTGTGTAGTGAGTGGTGTGTGTGTGTGTGTGTGTGTGGTGTGTGTGTGTGTGTGTGTGTTCCTGTGCACTGATTCAAAAGTCACGGAGAGGGAATGTTATAAACAGAGTTACAATGAAGAAGGGGCTGGGGATGAGGGTTGGGGTGAGGGGTTGAGAGATTTCATTCAGTTTGAAATTGTTTCTTTTCAAACCTGCTTCTCCAGCTAATTCAGTTTCTATAGCTTTTTTTGTCTTCAAGTTTTCTTGATGGTATCAAAAAAAGAAAAGTTTCAGATTTATCTGCTGATAAATTGGTTTAATTTGATGAGTGTGTGTATATGCCCGTGTGTGTGTGAGTTTGTGTGTTTTGTGTCACTGTGTGTGTGTGTGTGTGTGTGTATGTTGAATATGTGAATGATGAAGCTGATTATATGTATTTTCGTGGTAATTTGTAATAAAAGCAACTGAGGTTAAGCATATTAGTGTATAAATTTACACTGTTAAACTAGCCACGCAATCTTTTTAAGATACTTTTTATGCTGCCAGTTGTTCCTTTTTTTTTGCCCCATCAATAGTTCAGTTGTCTACACCCTTGGAACCTGTGTTCGAAGCCATGTTTATAATGTAAGATTTACTGGTTTTCCTGCCACAGACTTAACTCTCAAGTTTTGAGATTTTTGCATTTTGCATGACGGATGTTCTTTTTTTTCGTAACATTCTGCGCATTATTACTAAAATAATAATATTTTGTATTGAATGTGTCTATTTTGTTTTTTTTTTAGGCGATACATTGCTTCAGATAACAAAAATGTTATAAATACCATAATTCCGGGAAGAAAACCATCGATCACCAGTGATCGAAATTCAAGGGAAAGAACTGAAGAGAGTTTTAACATGTTGCATTATAGTGTGTGGTTGACACATTTGTTTGTGTGGATTTGGTGTGTATGCCTGCAAATAACCACAGTACAGCTGTTTTGAAGCAGGAGATGTTGAGCACCTCAAATGAATTCAAATTAAATGTTTATTTATGGTTGAGTGAATAATATGACTAGACAATACAACTCCACCCACAACATTCACTTTATCGTTCATCAGACCACTTACATATTCCCCATTCCTTTTAGGGTCCCAGATTTTTATCTTCACTAGTGTACACAACATCCAGTAGCTCCATTGTCCCCTGAGTGTGAATAGTTTGATTTTTCTTGTGCATTTTTTTTACCGTCTAATATGGGTGGTTGTACAGTGTTTTGATCTGTTTGCTTCAGAGGCTTTCGGTGACACTCGGTTTCATTCAGTGAAGTTCTTGTTGGTATCAAGCAGAATAAACGTGGATATATACTCTAAATTTCAGAGGGTCATGGTTCGAATCCCAGCCATGGCTCGTCCCAAGATGGGAAAAAAAGGGGCAGCAGAGGGACATCCGGAGTCATGAACCGGGTGTGGCCCAACCCCCCTAGAGTGTCAGGAGATAAGGGCCGAAACACTTGCTTGAAGGGGGCTTCTCTTCTGAGGACTCTCTGCTGCCACGCTCTCCACGAGTTTCTTTCTACTGATGCATGGGTAAACCATTGACTTCCGGGAATAGGCCGGAGGACGTCCGGGAAAGACCGGAGGACACTGGGAAAGACCAGAACCAAGGGCTCTGTGGGCTGGCTCCCCACTTTGCCTTAAACATGTGGCTACTAAAAATAAAAGGAAAAGATGCTCCCAGGATTCACCGAAAGGGGGAGAGAATGATGAATCCATCGGTGCTCAACCAATCATGACTGCAAATCCCAAACGGACTATGAACATGGACCAAATGGAATATCCATGTGTCTGTGGAAAGCGTTTCGCTACCACCCGTGGCATGAAGATCCACAGAACAAAGATGGGATGTGTGAAGACTCATCTGAATGAGCAGCAGCGCACTGCATCAGCAGATAAGACGTCGGAAGACCAAGGCCAGGATTTAAACCACAGTGCCAAGGACATCCACGCTGTTGGTTCGGATGAGGAATTTGCACAGGCCCTCGATGCCAGGCGCCTGAAACTCAACCTGCCACGAGCAAACGAAACTGAAGATTGGGAGAAACTGGATGCAAAAATCGTCCAAAGACTCGATGCACTGATAGGGAAAAGCACCCTGGAACACAAACTAGCCACATATGGGGACATTGTGTATGCCACATGTAGAGACGCCTATGGAGCAAAACTACCCAAAGAGAAAACACCTCCAAAAAAATCCAGACGCCACGAAAAGATGGACAAGATCAGGGTCCAAAAGAAAAACCTCAAGATGCAAATGAAGACCGCACTGCCAGCTGAAAAACAAGGCTTGGAAAAACTGTGGAAAGACCTGAAAGAAAAACACAGTGCCCTCAGCAAAGCGGAATCTGCGAGGAAGAGGAAGAGCAAAAAGAAGAAGACACAAGAGCGCTTCTTCAGAGACCCCTTCCAGTTTGCCAGAACACTGTTTGAACAGCCAAAATCTGGGACCCTAAGTGTGGACAAAGGAGTTCTTGAGCAGCATCTGAGGAAAACATACTCTGACCCACAGAGCAAAGCACCACTCGACATTCAAGGTCTGGTGTGGCCAACCAACCCTGAGGAACAGTTCAATGGCAAGCCTCCAACGTTGGCGGAAATCAAGAAGGTGGTCGACAAAGCCAGAGCCAAATCATCACCAGGGCCAAACGGAATACCTTACCAGCTTTACAAGAAATGTCCCAAGGTGCTGGAGTGGCTCCACAGGCTGCTGCGATCGGCTTGGAGAAACCAGAAGATCAGCGGCCAGTGGATGACGGCAGATGGTGTGTACATCCCCAAAGAGCAAAACTCAAGTGACATTAGCCAGTTCAGGCCAATATCACTACTGAACGTCGAAGGGAAAATCTTCTTCTCTGTCATGGCAGCAAGGCTGACCAAGTACCTGATGGAAAACAAGTACTTGGATGTGTCAGTCCAGAAAGGTGGCATCCCAGGCGTGGCGGGCTGTGTAGAACACGCCACAATGATCTGGGACGCAATCCAAAAAGCAAAGACAGAAAAGAGAGACCTGGACGTAGTGTGGCTTGATCTGGCAAACGCATATGGATCTGTGCCCCATGAGATGATACAGTTGGCTCTTGAGATGTACCATGTGCCAAAGAACATCCGCGACATGCTCAAAAAGTACTTCAATGGCTTCTCAATGCGGTTCTCTACCAAGGAGTACACAACAGACTGGATCAACTTGGAAGTGGGTATTGCAATGGGCTGTGCAATTTCCCCAATACTGTTCGTGCTGGCAATGGAACTCATCTTGAAAGCAGCAACAAACAACGCGAGACAAACAGACCTTGGCGATGGATACAAGATGCCTCCTCTCAAGGCCTTCATGGATGACACTACAGTGATTTCATCCAGAGAAGACGAGACACGTCATGTGCTGGAGAGGCTGGACGACATAGTTGCCTCATCCAGAATGAAGTTCAAGCCAAAGAAATCACGGAGTCTCTCACTGAGGAAAGGAAAAGTGGCCGGATCTGTGGTCTTCAGTGTTGCCAACCAGGCCAT
This sequence comes from Conus canariensis, assembly GCA_033310375.1. Taxonomy (NCBI): domain Eukaryota; kingdom Metazoa; phylum Mollusca; class Gastropoda; order Neogastropoda; family Conidae; genus Conus; species Conus canariensis. The sequence goes on from CM065734.1 coordinate 62,358,813, forward strand.
TCCAACAGTCACAGAAGAACCAGTCAAGAGCCTTGGAAGATGGTATGATGATACGCTGAAAGACACACAAAGAACAAAAGAAACCAAGCAGATGGCGGAGGAAGGCTTGGAGACCATTGACCAGTGTGGGCTCCCTGGCAAATACAAGGTCTGGTGTCTGCAGTTCATGCTGATACCAAAGCTGCTATGGCCTCTGATGATATACGACATCTGCACCAGCATAGTGGAGGCAATGGAAGCCAAAATCAACAAGTTCACAAGGAAATGGCTTGGTGTCCCACCCTGTCTGACTGACATAGCGCTGTACTGTCGCCAAGCAAAGCTGAAACTACCCCTGAAATCCATCCTGGAGGAATACAAAGCAGGGAAGATCAGACTTCAAAGCATGCTGGAGGACTCAGGAGACAAGGTGGTAGAAGCAATTAAGCCCCAGCTGAAGACAGGCAGAAAATGGAAAGTTCAAGAGGCGATGGATTCTGCAAAAGAAAGTCTCAAGATCAGAGAAATAACAGGACACACACAGACCAACAGACAGGGACTGGGGGTGACCAAAACTGAATGGTGGTCAAAGGCCAAAGGAAAAGCCAAAAGAGACATGATGATTCAGGAGATGAGAAAAGAAGAAGACCAAAAAAGACTCCAAAAAGCAGTCCAGCAGAGCCAGCAAGGGCAATGGACAACGTGGGAGAATGCACTCCAAAGAAGTCTCACTTGGAATGACATTTGGCACATGGCCCCTCTCAGGATCAGCTTCATTCTCAGATCTGCATATGACCTTCTGCCCTCAAATGCAAACCTGGTGAAGTGGGGGAAAACAGACGATCCTGCATGCCCCCTCTGCCATGAAAAACAAACAGTGGAGCATGTCCTAAGCTCATGTAAAGTAGCCCTGGCTCAAGGAAGGTACACATGGAGGCACAACCAAGTGCTCAAAGAAATTGTACAAGTAGTCTGGGCTAGTACCAACACCACAAAAGGGAAAATCAGGACTCCAAAAGCACCCGCAACATTCTTCACGGCAGGAGGCAGCAAATCATGGCCAAGAACAACAGTGCCACTCGAAACATGCAGGCAGAGTCTGCTGGACGGGGCAGATGACTGGGAGTGCACTGCAGACCTCCCAGAATGGAAGAGTCACCCAGAGATCATCAGCAAGAGTGGCATGAGACCAGACATAGTAGTCCACTCTAAGTCAACCAAGCAGCTGATCATGATCGAGCTCACGGTGCCATATGAGAACAGAATGGAGGCAGCTCAAATCTACAAGACTGAAAAGTATGCTGATCTGGCAAACAGCCTGAGGAGAGAAGGCTATCAGGTCAAAGTCCTCACTGCAGAAATTGGAGCTAGGGGGTTTGTAGGAACGTCTGCATACAGCCTCATGAAACAGCTCTCAGTTGCAGGGAAGGAAAAAACCAGAGCCCTGAAAGCAATGGCAGAAGCGGCAGAGAGGTGTTCAAGCTGGATCTGGTCAAGGAGGAACAAAAGTGAACTTCATAAGGCTTAATTTCCCTACAAATATCAGGTGTCCCTGTGGCTCAGTGGTTAAAGCGCGAGTCATTAAGTGGAAAATGAGCATGTCCAGAGGGTCATGGGTTCGAATCCCAGCCATGGCTCGTCCCAAGATGGGAAAAAAAGGGGCAGCAGAGGGACATCCGGAGTCATGAACCGGGTGTGGCTCAACCCCCCTAGAGTGTCAGGAGATAAGGGCCGAAACACTTGCTTGAAGGGGCTTCTCTTCTGAGGACTCTCTGCTGCCACGCTCTCCACGAGTTTCTTTCTACTAAATTTCCTAGGAGGAAGACCGTGCAGTTTGATTATTTGGAAAATATAGAGATTTCTTTGTATGTTTCTGTTGTTTGAACACACACACGCATGCACTCACTCACGCACGCACGCACACATGCACATGCACGCATATGTGTGTGTGTGTGCGTTTGTGCATGCATGTGTATGTGTGTGGTGTGCGTCACTTCCGCGTCATTCTGATGGGCAGCTGAGATTTTGAGCTCTGTGTTTTTTCTTTTCTGTTAGTTTTTCTTTTACTTTAAACTTGAAACTTTAGTCATTAAGTAGTTAAGTATTCCGGACTTCAGTTTGTGCCACTTTTTAAACTTTTGATCAAGTGAGTGTTCTATTTTTTAATATTTTGGTTTTGAACCGAACCGTGCGAGAATGTCGGCTGAGGCTTCTACTTCTGCAGTGCAGTGGCAGGCTGCTAGATCTAGTTTGGACAGTGTCGTGCAGAAGCTGGTGAGGGAGTCGACAGCAGGAGTGTGTGACGAGGTGCAGGAGAGCATTTTGCACAGACTGAATGCGACGAAACCCAGCCAGCAGAAGATCAGCAGCAAGAAAACGCCGAAAGGAAAAAATCAGAACCAGAATGACGTCAATGTTGATAGTGACGTTATTGCGATGCGCGTCGCCGAAATCCTAGTTCCAGTGATTGCCAAACAAATGGAAAGTTTGTTTGTGAAGGGGTTGGAGAGGGTGATCACTGGAGTGATGGACACTGTCTTCAAGAAAAACACGGAAATTCTGCAACAAGTGCAGAAATCAAACCTGCAGCAGCACTACTCCCTGGATCGTCAGGAACAGTACACCAGGCGGGAAACGGTGCGGATCATCAATCTGCCTGAAGAAGAAGAGGAGAACCTTGATCAAAAGGTAGCGACGCTGTTCCAAGAGGCAGGATGTGAAGTGAAGGCGTCGGACATTTCTGTTATTCATAGGAACGGCAGGAAGATTAGCGGCAAGTGTAGGCCTGTGCTTGTGAAGTTTCTTTCTAGACGTGTGAAAGGCGACGTCATGAGGAAGAAGAAGGAGCTGCATAAGAAAGAACAGTACAAGAGGGTATATCTGAACGACGACCTGACTGTCCTTCGTAGCAGGCTTCTTCAACTGGTGAAGAAGTCGGGCAAAGTGGACAAGGTTTCAACGACTCCTGATGGCAGACTTCAGTGTGAGCTGAAGAAGATCCCTGGTCAGGAGAGGGCGCAAGTTGTAATGGTGGACAGCCCTGACGACCTCTTCAAGTTGGGCGTCGATGTGGACTTCCAGTTCCTTGGGCTACAGCACCTCCTTGTCTGTGAGCCATAGGGATCTGCTGGAGGACGTGGTGATGTACATCAGTATTCAAGCCTTGACAGTGTTTCTAGTTTGAATTCTTCAAGTTTTTCTAGTTCTAAATGTAGTTTATCTTTCCTGTCCCTCAATGTTTGTGGACTAAGAAGTCGCTTGCAGTTTAAAGAATTTACGAACTATATTTCCCAGTTTGACATATTAACATTCACCGAAAGTAGAACTGATGCACAAGACTCTGACTATTTAGTGGACTGCTTTAGTGATCTTGGTTACTCTATTGCTTTGTTTAGTCGAAAATACCTTTCATATCAAAGATCCGGTGGCATAGCCATTGCCTATAAAAAAATATATGAAGATTTTATTCAGGTATTGGAACTTGAAGCCAGTGGTGATAGTGACTGTGTTTTGTGGTTGAAAATCAACAAACTGTTGACAGGTTATGATAAAGATCTGCTCGTCGGTTCAGTTTATATTCCCTCAGAGGGAACTGCTTATGGTTCAGTGAACTGTTTTGATGATTTGGAATCTAGTCTTACACGTCATGATTCTAACTGCCATGTACTTCTTATGGGAGATTTTAATGCTTATACTAAATGTTTGCCTGATTTTCTGAAGCTTGATACAAATATCAATGACATTATTGCTGATGGTTTTCACTCGTGTATTGAAGATTTTGATATCCCTATTGAGAGATGTTCACAGGATGTACGTCGACCTAATAACTATGGTTATCGACTAACTGATTTTTGCAAATCACAGAATCTGTTTATATTCAATGGGAGAGTTGGCAGAGACGCAGGTATTGGTCGATGCACTAGTAGTGGATGTACTGTGATTGATTATATGTTGGGTTCACCATATTTGTTCACACATATTGCTGACTTTAGTGTTGATCCCTTTGACGCCATGCTTTCAGATGTTCACAATCCAATTCTTGTATCTCTCAGCATTTCGTGGAAAAGATCAAACAATCAAAGTTCAAACTCCAATGAAAATAATAGAAGTGTAAGATGTCCAGAAACAGGAAGACCTTTGTTTGATACAAACATTAAGCAGTGGGACCCATCTAAAGGTGAGATGTTTAAAGAAAACTTGCTTACTAAAAACATAGAGGAATTAAACAATATACTTGACAATGAAAACGCTTCTGTTGCCGATGCCTATACATTGTTATCACAAATTCTGTTAGAAACAGCTAAAGACACTCTAGGAGAAGTAAAAAATGTATCAAAAGGTACAAAGCAAAAGTCAGACAAAAGCCATGAAAATAAGCCGTGGTTTGATGCCACATGAAGGGAACATAGAAAAAAGTATTTTACAGCCAAACATAGAACTAAATTAAATGATTCTAGTCCCAACCGTAGAGAGGTTGAAATTAGCAGTAAAGAATACAAAAAAGTTCTCAGAAAATCGTATAGAGTTTACACAAAACACTGGCATAAGAAGATTCGTAATCTAAAAGCTAATAGACCAAGAGAATATTGGGAAAACATTAAAATCAAAAAGAGAAATGAATGCCCTGTTAGTATGGAGGATCTTTTCTTACATTTTAAATCATTGAATGTACAACCAGATAGTGTTGAGAATGAAAGTGATATTGACTGTGACTTGCAATATGATCTTGAATTTCTAAATGCACCAATAAGTGACGAAGACGTTGAAAAAGCTGTACAGCAACTTAAGAATGGAAAGGCTTGTGGGATAGATAGAATACGAAATGAATATATAAAACAAAGCATCCCAGTTCTCAAAACAAGTTATTGTAAACTTTTCAATAAAGTTCTTGATACAGGGACCATACCAGAAGAATGGTTGATTGGACTTATTCTGCCAATATACAAAGGAAAAGGTAGTAAATTGGACTGTAACAATTATAGAGGTATAACACTTTTGAGTTGTGTTGGAAAACTGTTCACAACAATTTTGAATAACCGTTTGACAAATTTTATCGAGAATAACAACACACTTTCGGAAAATCAAGCTGGTTTTCGACGAAGTCATTCTACGACAGATCATATATTTGTTTTAAAAAGTTTAATTGATATTTTCAATAGTCGTAAAAAGCAATTATTTTGTGTTTTTGTTGATTTCACAAAAGCGTTCGATTCAGTTTGGAGGCAGGGATTATGGCAAAAGCTTATCAAAGAAGGTGTAAATGGAAAGATTTTGCAAGTAATCACGAATATGTATCAGCAGATAAAATCTTGTATATTTATAAATGGAAGTCAATCTGAATATTTTGGCAGTTTTAGAGGTGTTCGTCAAGGTGAAAATCTTTCACCTTTGCTATTTTCTTTGTATTTGAATGATCTTGAACTATATCTCACAGATCGTAACTGTGCTTTCTTAAATATTGATTTAAATCTTCCTGACTCAGATTTACTAAGTTACATTAGTTTACTTTTACTTTTGTATGCTGATGATATTGTTATTATTGCAGATTCTTTTTGCGGTTTGCAGCATGCTCTTGATGTATTAAGCGAGTATTGTAGTACATGGAAGCTTAATGTTAATGTAGCAAAAACAAAGGGTGTAGTCTTTAATGGACGCAATAGCCCAAGAAAAAAACTAAAATTCAAAAACCAGTGTATAGAAATAGTACACACTTTCAAATATTTAGGTATAATCTTTAGCAGAACAGGAAATTTTTATAAATGTAAGAAGTATTTGTATGACCAAGCGCAATGTGCAATGTTTTCTTTATTAAAGATGGCAAGATTTCAAGATTTGCCTATAAACATTGTACTGGACTTATACCAGTCAGTGGTACTGCCTGTGCTTTTATATGGCTGTGAAATTTGGGGATATAGTGATTTAAAGCTAATGGAAAGTTTTCAGCTGAAATTCTTTAAGCATCTTTTTCATTTAAATCGTTCTACCAAAACAGAATTGATATATGGAGAACTAGGAATGTATCCTGTGTCAGTTCAAGTACATGCACGAATGATAAAATTCTGGTCATCCTTACTTTCTCCACAAACAAACAAATATTCATCTAGATTGTATCAGGTATTATATGATTTATACAGAAATCAGGGTTTTACATCCAGGTGGTTGATGTGTATACGGGATATCCTAATAGAAACAGGATTCGACTGTGTGTGGGAGACACAAAAGTTTTCGTCTGTTCACAGTCTCTGTAGAAATGTTCGTAATTCAATAGAAGACATTTACAAACGTGCATGGAATGATGCTTTAGAATCTAGTAATAAGTGTTTATTTTACAGAAATTTTAAAACAGAGTTTCGCCGTGAAAAATATATTAAGATGTTACCTGATATTTATATATACCCACTGATTCGGTTTCGCTGTGGCAATCATAAACTCGTGATAGAAATTGGCAGACGATTTGGAATACCTCACGATGAACGATTCTGTCGGGACTGTGACCAGAATGACCTTGGTGATGAATTTCATTTTGTAATGAAATGTAACAAATATAACGACATTAGAAATCAGTTTATACCTAGAAAATTTACATATACAAAGTCCGTATTTAACTATTGTCGTTTGCTTTGTGGTAGTAAGAAAGTGTTGCTAAACTTAGCGAAATTTTTGAAACTTAGTAAAGTTGTGTAACATTACATTCAGTACGTTAATTATAGGGAAAATTTTGATGTTTGATTTGTTTCATTTCTATTTGTTTGATTTGTTTCAAGTCCTCCATGCCCCAAAAGGGGTCGCAGGATTAAAATCTTTGAATCTTTGTGTGTGTGTGTGTGTGTGTGTGTGTGTGTGTGTGTGTGTGTGTGTGTGTGTGTGCGCCATCGGTGTGTCCAATCACTTTCATTTGGGGCTGGTTGTCATTGTGTCCAATCACCTTCATTTGGGGCTGGTCATCAGTGTGTCCAATCACCTTCATTTTGGGCTGGTTGTCGGTGTGTCTAATCACCTTCATTTTGGGCTGGGCTGGTCGTCGGTGTGTCCAATCACCTTCATTTTGGGCTGGTCGTCGGTGTGTCCAATCACCTTCATTTTGGGCTGGTCGTCGGTGTGTCTAATCACCTTCATTTTGGGCTGGGCTGGTCGTCGGTGTGTCCAATCACCTTCATTCAGGGCTGGTCATCTCTGTGTCCAATCACCTTCATTTTGGGCTGGTTGTCGGTGTGTCCAATCACCTTCATTTGGGGCTGGTTGTCGTTGTGTCCATTCACCTTCATTTGGGGCTGGTCATCAGTGTGTCCAATCACCTTCATTTTGGGCTGGTCGTCGGTGTGTCTAATCACCTTCATTTTGGGCTGGGCTGGTCGTCGGAGTGTCCAATCACCTTCATTTTGGGCTGGTCGTCAGTGTGTCCAATCACCTTCATTTTGGGCTGGTCGTCGGTGTGTCCAATCACCTTCATTTTGGGCTGGTCATCGGTGTGTCCAATCACCATCATTTTGGGCTGGTAGTCAGTGTGTCCAATCACCTTCATTTGGGGCTGGTCGTCGGTGTGTCCAATCACCTTCATTTGGGGCTGGTCGTCGGTGTGTCCAATCACCTTCATTTTGGGCTGGTAGTTGATGTGTCCAATCACCTTCATTTTGGGCTGGTCGTCGGTGTGTCCAATTTCCTTCATTTTGGGCTGGTCGTCGGTTGTCCAATCACCTTCATTTTGGGCTGGTCGTTGATGTGTCCAGTCTCCTTCATTTTGGGCTGGTAGTTGATGTGTCCAATCACCTTCATTTTGGGCTGGTCGTCGGTGTGTCCAATCACCTTCATTTTGGGCTGGTCGTCGGTGTGTCCAATCACCTCCATTCAGGGCTGGTCATCGGTGTGTCCAATCACCTTCATTTTGGGCTGGTCGTCGGTGTGTCCAATCAACTTCATTTTGGGCTGGGCGTCGGTGTGTCCAATCACCTTCATTTTGGGCTGGCGTCGGTGTGTCCAATCACCTTCATTTTGGGCTGGTAGTCAGTGTGTCCAATCACCTTCATTTTGGGCTGGGCTGGTCGTCGGTGTGTCCAATCACCTTCATTTTGGGCTGGTAGTCGGCATGTTTTCTGCCGCCTTGGATGTTGTTGATAGTATCTGGTCAGTGGATCTGGAGGAGTTTTTTGAGATAGGTGTTGATGGTAGCCCAGCGTTATCCACCTTTTTTTGGTTTTAGTTCCTGTCTGCTTATGTTTTTATTTGTACCTATGCAAGTAGATTTTCTTAAGCATTTTTGAGGGACAAGTCCTTATTGCTGTGGGTCTTTTTTATGCAAATGCATGTGCTTCAAGCACATTGGACCTCAGCACATAGTTTCAGCTGAAAGACTAGCTTCAGACCTCTGCCTAAGGTTGAGCAGAAAGGTGGAGAAAAAAAAGCACAGACACACAGAGACAGATAGACAGACACAAATAGTCGGACACAAACACACACACCCACACACACACACACACACACACACACACACACACACACACACACACACACAACGGATAATCTGTGATATATGACTAAAGAGACTTGAACTGTGAATCCGCATATCTTACGCTACCTACGTGAGTTGGGTACCTGTTTGGCCCCATTTCCAATGTGTAACGGAAATGCTTGAATGCACAGGCATTTGAGTGTGTGTAGGACAGAGAGAGAGGGAAGCAGATGGAAGACCCTCTTGCGTTTGTATTGATTGTGTGTCGGCACCTGTGCATGCATGTTGCCCTGTTGTGCAGAGCTATTTGTAAACCATGTATCTTGTGATAGCTGTCGTTTTACTCCCCTTCACGCTGGTGCGCAGTTTGGGAATAGTTTCTGGGAGGAAGTAGTAAGTACTGTGGCTGAAAGAAGTTGCTGAACGTTTACCTAGAATGACTGTATATAAATATCAAAGTTTACAGCATAAAGTTGTTGTACTTATATGTGGACGGTGCTTGAAATCGTGTGAATATGTGCATGTGTGTGTGTGTGCATATGCTTGTGTGTATGTGTGCACACTGCATGTGAGTGTATGCATGCATCTGAGTGTGTATGAATGTGAACATACTTGGAAGCAAACTGCTAGAGATATAAATTGGCTGGAAAATATTTCTTATGATTCCCTATCTCTTAGTATAAATAATGAAATAGTTGAAGAAGTTGATCATCATAAAGTCCTTGGTGTCATTGTAGACAGTAATTTGTCATGGTCTTCTCATGTCACAATGCTTTGCAAACTTCTGTCTCAAAAGATTCACCAGCTTTCAAAACTAAAATATTTCTTGGACCAACATTGTCGTAAGCTGTTTTTTTACTTCGTACATTGAATCTCATTTGAATTACTCTTCTAGATTGTGGGATTCGGCCAGTTATAACGTATTAAAACCACTCTTCAGTCTTCATAGACGGGCTGTGAAACTCGTTCTTCTCAAATCTACAACTGTAACTCCCTCTGATTATAAACGTTTAGACATTTTGCCTCTAAAATGGAAACTCACTTATAACAAAGCAATTTTCATGTTGAAGATAATGTCCAATCATGCACCACCAACTTTGAAAAACAAATTTAAAACAAACCTGATTCGCAATGTCAGAAAGATTCAGATACCCCTACCGAGGATTGATCTTTTTAAATCCAGCCTCATTTACTCCGGTGGTTGTTTGTGGAATGACCTAGTGTCTTCATTTAATGTCATTTCTAGTTTAAACGTTTTCAAAAAACAATACTTCTCATATCTGATGCTACGCTTCCTAAACAGTGTGACTAATGATAACATCATGTAACCTTCTTTATACGTTTTCAAAATTATTGTATGGATTCAAGTACAAATGATGTTTAAATGTATTTGAATGTTCATTTGTGTTCCTTCGTTACCCCTTCTCTATATCTTGTCATGACATACTGTTCACCTGTCCACCTTTCATTGATGTCCTTCATTTCTCTCCTTCTTCTTCTTCTTCTTCTTCTTCTTCTTCTTCATTTAAAAAAAAAAATGTATTTGCAAAGTTGTTTTCTCTTTGTGGTGTGTGTGTGTGTGTGTGTGTGTGTGTGTGTGTGTGAAAAGTTGACTGTCGTATTTTTGGATTGCCTTTTGTATTTCAGGCTAATATTCATTTCACTATTTAGATGGTTCGTTGATTTTGAAGTCACATATTGTCATTATTTTTTCTGCTTCATCGAGGGCAAGATGTTAAAAAACCTGTATTATGTTTATTCTTTATCCCTCATTAAAAAAGATTTGTTCATTGGTTCGTTCGTTCTCTCTCTCTGACCGTCTGTTTGTTTGCTTAAGCATCTGTTGAAAGATTCAGAGGACAGATCTTACGCATATACAGCATACACAAGTGTGTAAATAGAATAAATAAAATGATTTTTTTTTTAAAATCTAAACTACAAACAAAGCCAGAGAATATCTTTAGCCTGTTCCATGTTGGAGACGGCCGGACTGGCATGAAGCCTAGTCCTGTTCAAAAGGCCAGGGTTTTTTAATTGGGTCACAGCAAAAACGGTCTGCAGTGAAAGAGTCATGGAAGCACCAAGGACACCCAGTATGGAGAAAGGAAGCCCAACCGGCAAACTAGGTAGTGGCACACTTGCAGCGCCACAGCACACGACACATGACGCTACGCATCGTTACACTAGACGGCACTGAATGAATGTCATTTGATCTGACTGATGTATGTCACATGAATAAAATGGCCCTGGTGTAGGACCAGAGACAGGTGGACTGAGGCCCTGGAGAAGAGAGATTCTCATGGAATCAGTTTGTCCTGAAAAACACCTGTCTAGTTTCACTAGATGGATCGACTGTGGAGAGAATCAGAACACCTTTAGTACATCTCTCTTCGTGATCCAGTTAAACAAACAAACAAACAAGCAAATAAACGAGGCTGGATTTGGTCTTGGGGATAGCTGAGTACCCTTTAGAAGCAGAAGGCTGGCAGGGTTCATACAGGTCTTAAAATGTCTGGAAAAGTCTGGAAATTTGAAGTCCATTTTCCAGGCCCTGGAAAAGTTTGGAAAATTGCACTATGGCCTGGAATAGCCTGGAAATGGAAGAATCAAGCACAATTGCTTGATATTATGCATGGCTGCTTTAATTTTCAGCATCATTTAGCGTTTATAATGCAAAAAAGAAAATTATTCCGTGCCCTCAAACGTGATGTTTTGTCTTTTGTGCATTTGTGTTTATAACATCTACTTTAAGAGATTGCATTATGAACAAAGTCTTGAACGTGGTATTGAAAATGCAGTGTTGGCTTGGAAAAAGTCTGGAAAAGTCTGGAATTTTGAGTTGCATTACCTGTATGAACCCTGGCTAGGCAGACATTTCAAAGAGCTTCTCACCTGCGTGAGGCCGGAGGAGAAAAGAGAGTACAGCTGAAGTTTGATAGAGGTTAACTTCGACAGGAAAGGTGGTTTGAAGCAGTTGATCCCAGTTTGAGCCAAAAAAGGATGGAAGAGGGTAAGAGCAATGATGGGGGGGGGGGGGGGGGGGGGGCATAAGAGAGGTGGGTTACATTAAACTGAAGGGAGTAGAGATTGTGAGTGTGCATTTGTATGTTTGATTTTCAGTTTCAGAATGAAAATGACGATGAAGAGCAACTGGTTCCTGGTTGTGGCAGGACTGTTAGCATGCATGATCATATATCTGCTGTACTCGACATCAGGGGATATTCCAAAGTTCATCCACGAACCAGACATTGTCACACGTACAAGAGGCCATGCTGGTCATTATGATTTTTGGCCCACTTTCCAAGCGCCTGCAAACGAGCAGACTGATCAGGTGAGTTGTGGCTTGAGGATGGATGTTTGATACTTGTGAAACTGAAAGTGGACATTCTCCATGGTTAATGCCTGTATTTGTTGTGAATAATAGGCTCAGTGTGTTTTTAGTTTCCCTATTTCACACTGATGAATGAATTCAGCAGAACTGTTGTCCATTGTCTCTCTGTGCTACGACCTTCACCCCACCAACAGATCTGTGATGGATTGTTTCCCTTGCTTGGTGATACTGTTTTCCACTCTGATAGAATGAGTCTTCCCTATTCCAGCTAATGACCGGCTTACCCATAGGCTACCATTTTTTTTTTTTCCGGCTAAACTACTGAAAAACAAAACACAGTGGGCTTGTCTGTTAACAACCTATTTGAAGTCTCAGCTTCATTTGAAATCTCCCTGATTTTTCTTTAACAGTCATTTGGGCTGTTTGTGCTTTGGTGCCGTATGTTATATCAAAACATACATTCAGACAAACAAACAAATGATAACAAGAACTTTTCTTTCAGTGAATACAACATGACATTTAATTCTTGTGTGGAGCAGTCAGGAAAATGAGAACGCGATCTTTCTGTGCCCTAACATGAATGTCACATTATGATAACTTTTGATCAAGTGCTGGTGAGGCATTTGAATAGAACACAGTTTTGACACTGTGTAATCACTGAACAGTGGTGTTTCCAAGTTTCTCAATGAAAAGAAAATTTTCAACAAAGGAAGATGGGGTGAAAGTTTAACCCCTAGTGAAAAGAGGGAAACAGCAGTTGTGACTGTGACAAGTTTTGCCTGATGGGAAAATGGATTCAGTCAATTATAACAGACAGATAACCAATTCTGCAAAGATTTGACCTTAATGAGAGCACTGCAAGCTTATGCGAAAAATGACATTTTCCATACGAAGATGTAACGAAAGAGTGTTGGATTGTTCCATTAATATATACGAGAAAAGAGACATGCCCTGTCTGTGGAATAAATACAGAAATGACCCAAGAAAGTGCCCTTATGCTGTCACTAGAAACGGGACACCCTGATTTTGGGGCACCGTAAGGATTCAGGGCAGGAGCTGGGTAATTGTGAGGAAAGGGAGTTGAAGGAGGAAAGGGGGTGATGGGAGGCAGAACGTGATGCCAGGGGTCTAGTGGGTGCCAAGGCCCTTCACTGGCTTGAAGGACAGAGGCGCTGGTGGGACATAGGGACCATGCCCTTGAAGCTGAGGCATTTTAAGATTTACAATAATGTTAAAGCCCTATTCTGAAAGGTACAGTCTAATACATTGCTAAACAGCTGGAAAAAATTTAAGGGGGGGGGGGGGGGGGGGGGGCGAATGAGAGGCTCCAGAATCCAACAAAATTGTTAACAGCCTTGTTCACGCTACAAAATCTGCCTATTACAATGCCAAAATTCTTGCATGCTCCACATCCAAACAGCTGTATAACATTACTAACACTCTTCTTGGTAAAACTGACTCCTCTCCTCTTCCTTCCAATCTCCCACCTGCTGACCTTCCACAGGCTTTCTCTGACTACTTTGTCAACAAGATCACTAATCTTAGGCTTTCATTGGACTCCCTGACTAATACTCATGCACCATTTCCCGATCCCCCTTTCTCGGGAACTTTCCTCACTTCCTTCCATCCTGTTTCTGAGGTCTTTGTAAAGAAAATCATCATGAAATCTGGCATTAAAACCTGTGAACTTGACCCACTACCAGCTTCTTTCCTCACCCATTGCCTTGACACTCTACTCCCTCATATTACCATCATCATCAACCACTCCCTCTCAACTGGCTTCTTTCCTTCTTCTTTCAAATCTGCAATTGTAAGACCTCTTTTGAAAAAGACTACTCTTGACCCTGACAATTTGAAAAACTACAGACCTGTGTCAAATCTTCCGTTTCTTTCAAAAATTTTAGAGAAAGTTGTTCTTGACCAACTGTTAGACCACCTTCATTCCAACAGCCTTGTCTATCCCCTTCAGTCTGCTTACCGCTCTGGACATAGTACTGAGACTGCTCTTCTCAAAATCTGTAACGACATTCTGACTGCCCTTGACTGTAACAATATATCACTTTTGACTCTCTTGGACCTATCTGCTGCCTTTGACACTATTGACCACTCTATCCTCATTTCCCGCCTACATCACTCTTTTGGGCTTGATGACACAGTCTTGAGTTGGTTTCATTCCTACATCACTGATCGTCAACAAGTAGTTTCTGTCAACGGCCTTTCTTCTAATCCCTCTTGTCTGACCTACGGCGTGCCACAAGGATCTGTCTTGGGCCCTCTACTCTTCATTCTCTACTCTTATCCTGTCTCTTCTATCGTCCAAGAACACCTACTTCAGCATCATTCCTTCTCTGATGACAATCAGCTGTATGTCTCTGGGCCTCTCTCTGACCTTCCTCTCATGATCCAAAACACCCAGTCTTGTGTAGCCAACCTTAAGGACTGGATGACCCGAAACAAACTAAAACTAAATGAAGATAAGTCTGAACTGATCCTGATCACCCCACCAAAACTTCAAAACCACCCTTCTGTTCCGACTTCCATCAAACTTGTTGATTCACCTATCACTCTCTCTCATTCTGCCCGCAACCTCGGTGTAACTCTTGATCAAACCCTGTCCTTCCAACAGCATGTCAGCAATGTCTGTCGCACTTGCTTTCTTGAACTCCGCCGAATTGCTTCTATTCGCCATCTTCTCTCAGAAAACACAACAAAAGCTCTTGTCTGCGCATTTGTTCTATCCCGCCTGGATTACTGTAACGCTCTTTTGTCTGGCTCTCCCTCTCATCTCATCAACAAACTTCAAAGAGTTCAGAATCATGCTGCCCGTCTCATCTTCCGCACTTCTAAATATAACCATGTTACCCCATTGCTCCGCTCTCTCCACTGGCTCCCTGTTCAGCTAAGAATATCCTACAAGATTGCCTCTCTCTGCTTCAAATCTATCGAGTCTTCCTGTCCTGAGTATCTCACCCACCTGTTACATCTTTACACCCCATCTCAAGCTTTACGTTCCTCATGTGACACTCGTATCTACAGTATCCCCACTGTTCGCACTAAAACCTTTGGTCAACGTTCCTTTGCCTGTCAAGCTCCAACTACCTGGAATCAATTGCCTCACTCTCTCAGATACTCACCCTCACTGCCCACATTCAAGCGCCTTCTCAAAACTCATCTGTTTCCTAGGTAACTTCGTCTTCCCAGTGACCCGACGTTTGCAATGTGTGATGCGAGTGTCTGCTTTGTGTGCGTTCGTGTCTGTGTGAGTGTGTGTTTGCGTGTATGCATGCTTGTGAGTTTGTGTCCTTGCTTTGGATTTTGATGCCTTTTTCTCATGTATGATTGTTATATATTGTGTGATTTGATGTCTGTTGTGATATTGTAAACGCCTAGGGCATTCAATTGATTAGGCGTCATAAATGTTCATAATAATAATAATAATAATAATCCAGGTATTCCACCCTTTGGGTCCATCCTCAGTGAATGGTCGTACAAGTGGCTTCAGAATGGTCGTACAAGTGGCTTCAGACCATTCAATACGAGAAAGTCTGCTGTCAGTGGGATCAGAAAGAAGTCCGTGCGCCAGTTAAAGATGCCAAGTGCCAAGCTCTTGGCAGTACATGCTGTCATTTTGTTGACAGTGCTGCACTGCTTCACTTTATGATGAAATGCTATGCAGAAAAACAAAAATAACAAAAAAAACATACATGGATAAAGTGACAGCATAAACAGCCCTGAGATAGAACCCTTAAAAAAAAAAAAAAAAAAAAAAAAGCTGAGTGTAGTATGGCAAGAAAAAAAAAGAAGAAGAAAAATCACAAAGAGGATTGTGTTGCAACCCTAACAACCAGTTTCACTGTAGGCCATTTCAATTTTTTTGTGAGGTCAGGTCAAAATGATGCGTTAGCCTAACTAGCAAGATTTCTGTCTTCATAGTCTGCAGTGAAGGGTGATTGAAAGCACAATTCAGTTTGACGTGAAAGAAACCGTATACACAGTTTCAAACAAGAAACCAGGGCAGAAAAAAAAAAAAAAAAGAAAAATCCCCACTACAGCTGGGGATTATACAGCATACAGGTGCTTCTCTTAAATCTGGAGTACTACACTCAAAATGTCACCCTGCTGCGCTTTGTGCTTTGTGGTCCTGGCAGCTCCGAGCTGTGGTTGTTGACTGAGCAAAGCGAATCCCGCTTTTACGTCAAGGTTATACACTTTCGGGTATGTCTCATGTGGATCAGATGGACCTTTATTATTGAACTTTACCAGGTAAATCTATGGTAGGAAAAGGAAAAGAGCAGGCTAGCATAAACAGTTTTTGAAAAGAACCTGATCTCTGTGTGCTTCACACTTCTGGGTGTAACCTGGTACACCAGCTTGTCCTTAGTGACATTATTTGTTTCCAAGTGTTGTCCCTAGAATGGGTTCTCCCCGCCTTTGATTTTTTTTTTACTCTGTGTGTGTGTTCGTGTATGTGTGTGTGCGTGTTGTGTGTGTGTGTGTAGTGTGTGTGTGTTTGAGTGTGTGCGTGTGTGTGTGTATGTGTGTGTGTTGTGTGTGTATGTTTTATGTGTGTGTGTTGTGTGGTGTCTGTGTGTGCTGGCCTGAGCGCACATTTTGTGTGGTATGTAAACAGTATGCTTTTTCTGGATGGAAGTTTTGTTGTGTGTGTGTGTGTGTGTGTGTGTTCATGTGCTTCAGTGTTGCAGGCCTGTGTGCTATGTGTGTGTCTGCATTGTGTGTGTGTGTTGTGCGCGCGTGCACGCGTGTGTGTGTGTTTGAAACTCACTCAGTCTTCGATAGTCACAAGAACACATAATGATCTGTAGACAAAACATGGTAAGAATATCAAGACGTATCGTAATTGATATTTAGATCATGATTTATTTGGACCCATACAGGGAGCCGTTATTGTCTTTCCAGTGTGTGTGTGTGTGTGGTGTGTGCGTGTGTGTGTGTGTGCGCGCGTGCGAGCACGTGTGCGCATGCCCATGAATGTGCATGTGTTTATATATGCAAGTATGCACAAATGTGTGACCATGTGTATTTATGTTGCTTTTTCTGCATGGATTTCAGAATTGGTTCCAGAAAGCATGTCTTCCCTCCAACATTAACCTGTCAATAGAGAATCTGTCCAAGGTCCTGTCTCTATGGGGTTTGAGCGGCGACAGCCAGTGCAGGTATGTACATGAACTTTACCTGCCCATCAGCTTCCACACGCTCTAGGTGTCTTGAGAGCTTTTTGGCTTCAGAGTTCCAGGACCCCCTCATTTCTCAGCTGCCAGGCTGTTTCATTGCATGTAACAGAAATAGAGTCATCTTGTCTGTGGACATGATTAAAAGTGCCATTTTTTGAAAGTGACGTTAAATTTTTTTTCCAACCACATGTACTAAAGTTGATTACATTTGGTCATGACGTAGAGTTGTCTTTTGTCTTTTTTACGTTCAGGTTTTAGTATTCAATGTCTCAGGTTGTTATGTAAAGAGGACTCAAGATGGTAAATCATTTTGCTCCTTTCAATGTCTGGGAGATTTCAGTTACAGTGTATACATTGGGAATCACAATGTTTCCCTGCAGATCAACTATAAAATGAATACATGAAACAAACATGATGTTGGGGTGGGGGTTGGGGAGGGGGGGGGGGGGACTCTTAACCCTGAGTTTTCCATCACCTTCAAAGGTTTTGAGAATGCTTTCAAATGAAGTTGTGGATTTCCCCCTCCACTGGGATGCAGAGCACCCAGTTTGCAAGCCAACTGTTGCAAGTTCATGCCCATCTGACATCCAGCATGAAACACTGGCGTTATCGCTGCCCATCGTAATGTGTTCTTGCTCTGGTGGTGGGAGTGCAGCATTAGATACGTCTGCTCTCCCCTCTCTGCGGGGACGGTTAATTCTGTCTGAATGTGACTTAATAACAACACCAGTATATTGAAAAGACCCAAACTCCGGTAAACATGTTCAACAGATTATTGAAATCAGCCTGTTTTGAAGAGTGGTGTACTGCAGACATTCTAAAATGAAACGAAGTTCATCTGGAGTTGCTTCCATTGCCCACAAAGGCAAGAGAGGAAAACGAAAGAAGGGAATGAGGTTTGGACGTGGTGAGGTGTGGACGAGGGAGGTGGAGACTTGAAGTGGTGGAGAGAGAGCAGGACAGAAAAATGGTTGGTTGGAGGACAGGTGGAAGGAGCCAAGGAAAAAATTATTTTTCTTTAAGAAAACAAGTTTAGAAAATAAATTCTTATCCCTGACGTTGAACACACCCTTTTGATTATCCCTTTCAGTATGGAATCATCACTGATAGAATTAGTACAACATTCACATAGCGCTCAGCAAATCATCGGGGATATAACAAATGACTTCCATTCACACACAGCAAGCAGGCCACAGTGAAGACACAGAGTCTTGTGTGACATCAGTAATGTGTCATTTCACACACAGTAAGCAGGCCACAGTGAAGACACAGAGTTATGTGTGACATCAGTAATGTGTCATTTCACACACAGCAAGCAGGCCACAGTGAATACACAGAGTCATGTGTGACATCAGTAATGTTTAATTTCACACACAGCAAGCAGGCCACAGTGAAGACAGTGATGTGTGACATCAGTAATGTGTCATTTCACACACAGTAAGCAGGCCACAGTGAAGACACAGAAATGTGTGTGACATCAGTAATGTGTCATTTCAAACACAGTAAGCAGGCCACAGTGAAGACACAGAAACATGTGTGACATCAGTAATGTGTCATTTCACACACAGCAAGCAGGCCACAGTGAAGACACAGAGTCATGTGTGACATCAGTAAGGTTTCATATCACACACAGTAAGCAGGCCACAGTGAAGACACAGTGATGTGTGACATCAGTAATGTGTCATTTCACACACAGTAAACAGGCCACAGTGAAGACAGTCATGTGTGACATCAGTAAGGTTTCATATCACACACAGTAAGCAGGCCACAGTGAAGACACAGTGATGTGTGACATCAGTAATGTGTCATTTCAGACACATAAGCAGGCCACAGTGAAGACACAGTCATGTGTGACATCAGTAATGTTTCATATCACACACAGTAAGCAGGCCACAGTGAAGACACAGAGTCATGTGTGACATCAGTAATGTGTCATTTCGCACACAGTAAGCAGGCCACAGTGAAGACACAGAGTCATGTGTGACATCAGTAATGTGTCATTTCACACACAGTAAGCAGGCCACAGTGAAGACACAGAGATGTGTGACATCAGTAATGTGTCATTTCAGACACATAAGCAGGCCACAGTGAAGACACAGAGTCATCTGTGACATCAGTAATGTTTCATATCACACACAGCAAGCAGGCCACAGTGAAGACACAGAGTCATGTGTGACATCAGTAATGTGTCATTTCACACACAGTAAGCAGGCCACAGTGAAGACATAGAGTCATGTGTGACATCAGTAATGTGTCATTTCACACACAGTAAGCAGGCCACAGTGAAGACAGAGTGATGAGTGACACCAGTAATGTGTCATTTCACACACAGTAAGCAAGCCACAGTGAAGACACAGTGATGAGTGACATCAGTAATGTGTCATTTCACACACAGCAAGCAGGCCACAGTGAAGACACAGTGATGAGTGACATCAGTAATGTGTCATTTCACACACAGTAAGCAGGCCACAGTGAAGACACAGAAACATGTGTGACATCAGTAATGTGTCATTTCACACACAGCAAGCAGGCCAGAGTGAAGACACAGAGTCATGTGTGACATCAGTAATGTTGTTTCCTTGTGATATAGATTAGAAAGCCTCATATATCACAGTAATCAGTTATGATTTTTTTAAGCAGTGCAATAAAGGCATCAGCTGAAAGCAAGCTCTGTGTGCTTTTACAGTTGATGCCACGAAACTTGAAAGCATCAGTGAGGGAGATGGGGGTAGGGGAGGGGACCGTACTCAGTACAAGAGAAAAGTGGTGTACATCCCATGCCTGAGGGAGGAGAGAGGGAAAGATGTTTTTTAAACTAATGACATAGCATTGTGCATTTGCAGTCTTGTCATCTGCTGACTGAACTCTTCAGTAGTGAATAGTGAATTCACTGTTTTCATTGCGAGAATCCTGCCTGCTGATCTTATCAAAATGACGCTCTTGATGAGAAATGATGTCGAGGCGCTTTTTGAAATGAAGGAGGGCTCTGTTCAGAACTGAAGATGGCCATTGTTGAAAAAAAAAGAAAAAGAAAAAAAAAACACATTAAAAATGAAGATGAATTTGCATCATGATACAAGAAAATGGATGTCTTCGGTTTTTCAAAGATGTTGCAATGCTGTTCAAGTGGAAAGAAAATTTGGCACAAGCATGCAGTTGAACCTACCCTTTTTTGTCCAGACTTTACACTTTTCTTTTCAGCTTTTCGATTGGCATCAGAATCAGAAATCCCAACAGTAATTATTTGAAACCAAAGAGATTCCAGACAAACCCCACCCCAAAAAAAAAGGGGGGGGGGGGGTGTTAATGACACTTTAAATAATGACAATTGACATTGTGTCTTACTGAGCAATTTGGAAGATGAGCGCAAAAATTTGGAAGTTTCCCTTCTTGCAGCCTGTGAATGATGCCAGACTATGAGGACATGTTCTGCCCAAGGGGAGCAGAGCAGATTTCACTCCAAGAAATAGGTTGTGACAACAATGTTGTACAAGACGAGATAATACAACTCATTTTCCTGTTGACTTTATGTCTCTGAATTCTTAGCACTACACTGTACGTCGCTTATGCCAAGTCAGTTTAAACTCATTATTTCCTTTTTTTTTCCAGTTTTGATTTACCTTTTTTTAATATTTTTTTTGTTGTTTGTTTACTTTTTTTTTCATCGTAGTGCCCAGTCAGGTTTAGTTACATATACAACTCTTTAAAAAAAATCTGTATTTGTTCATTTATTTCAGCACATTTTGATGTTCATTTGAGAAAGAATGTTCACTGTGAATGTGTGTCAGGAATGTTGTCTCTTTCACTGTTTCAACATTTCTCATGTTCATGTGGTCACTAAAGCTTTGTTAGGCTTAGGTTACGCGTTTGGAATTCTTCAGACGCGTCAAATATAAATTATTTGCTGGAAGAAAAATTGTATAATAATTGATAGATGGTGGTTAGTATAGCGTGTAGCTACAGCAACGGCTTACTCTCCCATGCACTGAAGGGGGCCAGTTCGCTCAAGTGGTTTTATTGTGGTGCCACACCCAAGACGCAAACTGTCATAAAAGTAACAGGCTATAACACACTCTTGACATCATTTGTTCAGTGAAAGGGGGGGTGGGTGGGAGGGGGGGGGGGGGGGGAGACAAGGTGTCTCTTTTTTCAGTGATGTTTCAGCACTTTTAACCCCATTTTCTTTTGTGAAAACTTGATAAAGACAGTTTGACCCGAAATTTAAACTTCTGCTGGAAACACACTGTCTCTAATTTAAGTGAATGAGAGGTGTGTGTGTGTATGTATATGTGTCTGTGTCTGTGTATGCCCAAGTTTTTAGTAATCACCTTCATTTTCTTTCATGAATAGTCAATAAAGACAATTTGATCCTTATTCTAAATTCTGCAGAGAACACTGTCTCTCTTAAGTGAACTGGAGAGAAAGAAAGAGAAAAAGAAAGAGCGATAGACAAGGGGGGGGGGGGGGGGAGGGGAGAGGGAGAGAGAGAGAGTTAGTGTAATAGTGTGTGTGCGCGTGCGCGTGCATGCACAGAGAGCGAATGAGTGAGTGTGAGTCTGTGTCTCAGAATTATTTTTCATCAGATCATTGATTAGCAGTAGCATATTTCGTAAAATGTTTTCTGTTTTCGCATGTTTTTCTCAGTATCTCTCAAACACTCTTTCATTGCTTTTCCCTCTTTCTCCTTCCTTTTTTTCTGTCTGTCTTTTCCTCTCTCATCTTCTTTCTGTCTATATCACTTCCACCCCCCACCCCACCCCCTCCACCCTTTCTTCTTCCACCCTGACCTCTCTCCTTTCATTCTCTCTTCTTGTCCACCCCTCTTTTCTGTTGTCACTTTTCCCCTCTCTTTATTCACCCTCTTCTGCACCCCTGCCCCCTCTCCTCAAAGCTATTCCCGTATTCTCTCTCTTTTTTCTTTAACTCCATTCACCCAGTTGTGCTCTTTTTGCTTTGGTGAAGAAAACCACAAGCTGAACTGTTTGAAGTCAGAGTTCTCCGGGTGACATGGAGTCCAAGTCAGTTCATAATTCATTTTGTGTGTGTGTATGTGTGTGATGCGGTGTGATGTGTGTGTGTGTGTGTGTGTGTGTGATATGACGTGATTGTGTGTGTGTGTGTGTGTGTGTGTGTGTGTGTGCGCGCGCACTCATTGAGGATGTTTGTACCTTTTCCTCTTTTTCCCCTGTTTCTTCCCTGCCTGTATGTCCCACGCCGACACCCCTATGTCGGTGACCTGTGCGTCCCATGCCCACACCCTTCTTCTCCTATGTCAGTGACCTGGGACTGGCGTACACATTTTAAAACTGGCCTTTCCTTTATGTTGAAGGTGTTAGTCTGCGCTATATGATGGGTTATGAGATTCTCCCACTAGTCCCAGGGGTATGAATTTTGCATTTGAGAGGTTAAGTAAAGTACACATACAAACATTCTGTTCGCATAAATACTGCACGCACACGCACACACTCACACTCACACACACACTCACATGCACACACACACACACACACACTCACACACACTCACACTCACGCACACACACACACACACACACACACTCACACACACACACACTCACACTCACACACACTTATGTAGTACATGGAGTTATTTGCAGTTATTTTACAGCTGCATAGATCAGCGTTATGTGTATGGACCAATAAATGCATTCTTACGTAGACTGTGATGAATTTTTAGGGTCAAAATTGACTGTTGCAAATGACGACCTGCAGACATTTTGTGCACGGAGGAGAAAAAACAGCGTTTCCAACTCATTCTAAAAGTCTACACTTTGGGGTTGGCGAGTCTGTTATAACTCGCCATGGGTCAAAATAGTTTTGAGGTGGGAAAGAGGACACCTTAGCTGAAAGGTGACTGTAGTTGGTAGGTATTGGTGTCTGTGTGCAGGGACTTGCTGGTGAAATTCCACAATCTGTATCAAGTGAGCACAAGAAACGCTTCAGTGGTCATGCCCGTGCCATTTCAGATCAAAGTGAAGAAATGGCTGGGCAATGATGAGACACTGTTCAAAGAGGTGTATAACCAGGTATGTGCAGGTCGTTTTTCACTTCACTTCCTCTCTCTCTCGGTCTCGTTCTCTCTCGCTCTCTGTATGTGTGTGATTGTCTGTGTCTGTGTGTGTGTGTGCAAGCCAGATATTTTCAGGTTTTTTTTTTATTGTTGTGAGGACAAACAGATGAAAAAAAAAAAAGAAGCTACCTGTCTCCTCAGATTTCTACTTGACCTTCGTATTCTGCTTGCCTCCCTTTAAGTCAAAAAGACTGCGTATAAAAAGTAAGTATCGGGTGGTGCAGTGGCACGTCAGAAGATATAATTCAACATGACATGCTCCTCACACTCCTGATGAAGGCTGGAGAGGACAAAAGTAGGCATAAGATATAAGATCGTTTGTTCTTCCACTGTTTACACCGAGTAAAGGTAGAAAAATGTTTCCCACTGTGTTTGTTCTTCACCTGTTTACGCTGAGTAAAGGTAGAAAAATGTTTCCCACTGTGTTTGTTCTTCCACTGTTTACACAGAGTAAAGGTAGAAAAATGTTTCCCACTGTGTTTGTTCTTCCACTGTTTACGCTGAGTAAAGGTAGAAAAATGTTTCCGACTGTGTTTGTTCTTCACCTGTTTACACTGAGTAAACGTAGATAAATGTTTCCCACTGTGTTTGTTCTTCCACTGTTTACACCAAGTAAAGGTAGAAAAATGTTTCCCACTGTGTTTGTTCTTCCACTGTTTACACAGAGTAAAGGTAGAAAAATGTTTCCCCCTGTGTTAGTTCTTCCACTGTTTACTCTGAGTAAAGGTAGAAAAATGTTTCCCACTGTGTTTGTTCTTCACCTGTTTACACTGAGTAAACGTAGATAAATGTTTCCCACTGTGTTCGTTCTTCCACTGTTTACACTGAGTAAAGGTAGAAAAATGTTTCCCACTGTGTTTGTTCTTCCACTGTTTACACAGAGTAAATGTAGATAAATGTTTTCCACTGTGTTTGTTCTTCCACTGTTTACACAGAGTAAAGGTAGAAAAATGTTTCCCACTGTGTTTGTTCTTCCACTGTTTACACCGAGTAAACGTAGATAAATGTTTTCCACTGTGTTTGTTCTTCCACTGTTTACACTGAGTAAAGGTAGAAAAATGTTTCCCACTGTGTTTGTTCTTCAGAGAATGTCAATATGTCTATTCACGGCCACCCCTCTTATTTTGCACGAAAGCCCCCATTTTCACATACAAATCACGTCCTTCACATGCTACTTTTTGCCAAAATTAACACCTTTTTACAATCAAAATTAACGCCCCAAACCCTCCAAAAATTGACGTAATTAGTACATTAAAATGGGGGGCTTACGTGCTAGATAAGATTTGGTGATCGTGAACAAAACATATTGGCATTCTCTCCATGGCATGAAAATCTAATGGCTCACAGTACGTTCTTCTACTTCCAGCACCATTAATAAGTCAGAACAAACAACTAAACCTCCATCTTGATTAGTTATTTTTACATCTAATGAATTTATAGCCCCCTCAATTAATTCTTTAAATTGATTGTCTCCAGATGTGGCGATATAGAGTATAGATATTGACATTCTCTCCCTCAGCTAAGTAAAACCTTTAATCAGCTAGACAGAGCGCTCTTACAAGAGCGTCTGACCTAGTTTACTGCACTGCTTGTAGGCCCCGAGCGCTCTTACAAGAGCGTTTGACCTAGTTTACAGGGCTGGCAATTAGGTCAGACGCTCTTGTAAGAGCGCTCTGTCTAGACCGCTGCTGTGTTCCTCTTTTTTCAACCAGGCTTACAACTGGCTTTGGCAGAGTTACAGCAGTTACTGCTGTAGCCGAGCTTTTATGGCGGCTCTAATCGCCAGTAGTAGTACATCCGTCATTGTATATTTGGAGCATTTATATGGAGATAGTGCTGGCTACACACTACTCCTCTCCATACTGGTAGATGTACTAAGGCCCTGCCTAGCCCTATCTAGTTTGTTTGCCAGAACTCCCGAAAATCGCTATTCAGTTGCATAAGCCTAATGATACTTTGACGTTTGCTATATAGCTCAGTAATGCTGATCCCCAGCTTGTGGAATTTGGGATAGTTGTAAAAACATATTGAAAGCTGAATAAGTTTTCTGGCATATGAATCAGACATGCCCACCTTAACCTTAAGAAATGACCGCCATGTTTGAAGCGTTTTTATTTTTTTAAACATGACTTGAGCTGTCTCAAGCCAGCGCCCAAAAATTAACGCATGATGGATTGTTTTGCTTTTATTTTGTTTTATCAACATAGCACCGCTTTTTAGAAATGGAAGCATCTCATCAACAGTCAAACAGTTATGAAAATTGGCCACATCTTGTTCGCTAATGTCATTTTCAATTTTTGCATCTTCCTTAACCAACAAGCCTTCAAGATAGTTGTGCATTTCCAAAGCAGTCGGTTCGCTTTTTTCTTTTTTTCTGCCTTCTAGAAAAGCAATGCTTCTTTTGGGTTTCACTGGTAGAGAACAGGCTTCGCCTAGTTCTTTTTTGACAAATACTCTAACATGCAGTTACAGTAAAACTTGTGATCTTGAATAGCACAAGCCTGTTCTTCGGTAAACCTGTTAGCCATTGTTAAAATAACAACACAGCCAAACGCAGTAGGAGCACAGTCAAACACGGCCTTCTCGCACGACAGTCAGTGAGAGAATGACGAAATCTACCTCTGCGGCGGCGCATGCACGACTGAATTGCGCATTGCGACAATAGATTTTTCTGGAACGATTGTGGGGCGATCACGCCACATATGAGTCACGTTAAAGCAGCCGTGGGCGGTTCAAGCACAAGCGTGCAGCGGTAGCGCTCAATCGGCTGCCTGTTATTGATTTCTCTTCTGATTCTTGCGCAAAACAAGAGGAGCGGCTAGTTAATTATTTTTTAATTGTCGTTTATATTCTGGTTTAAAAAATGAAGCCCGAAGTAGCTACAGAGCTTATTAATATACTTTACGAGTTGGATTGGGAGCGGGAGGGTGATAAAGATCAGTTAGAGAGCAGGTTTGAAGAATTAATTACTGATCTTTTTGAGCGCATAAATATGCGAGAAAGCGTAAAGCAGGCCGTTAGCAAAATACCAGATTCTTGGCCCCAACCGGCTATAAAGTTGTTTGCTATTTTAGTTGATAATATGGCTCCTGAGGATGCTAATCTGACTGTTTCTACCAGCCCTGAAGGAGTAGCTATTCACTTTAATGAAGATCAGGTTTTACGATTAGAAAAGACTATGAATAATAAACAATAGCTGAATTTACATTTACAATTATTTTTTATTTATTTTAGATTTTAAAAATGGCTGCCGAACTCAGTGAATCTGATTTAAAGAATTGTAATGAACTATTTGACGAAACAATGAAAGTGTTAAACATCGATTTTAGTGAATTTGGGTTTGAGAATGATGTAAACAATATAATAAAAGATCATAGTGAACTATTTGATGAAGCAGTTAAAGTGATGAACATTGACTGTAGTGATTCAGAAAAAGCTAAAATATTAGCAGGTGTTATTGTAAGGTTAACGTGTCTTGAAGTGTTGCAACGCTTGGGTGAAGAATAAAAAGCGAGGTTTACTTACTTTTATTTACATTTATTTTTTTTAATTTACGTAAATATTGTGGCTTTAAAAATGACGGCCACAAGTAAATTTGAGGATAGAAAACTATATACGTGGGAGGAGATACTTGAAATCAATGAACAATTAAGCGATATGTTCATTGAATTAAACATGTACATCATTAACCCCACAAACGTTCAAAAAAGCGTAACACATGCTGTTTCTAAAATCCCAGACTCTCTCCAAATTGACCCGCCAGTAAAAGTGTTGTTAACTATTCTGATTAAATATATAACCCCCGATAATACTAGCATGGAAGTCTGGGTTTCAACAAGACAGAAAGAAGTAATCGACCATCACGACTTTACACCTGGCTGGGCTGATTACATGCTTACACAGTTTAACCATGCAAGTGAGGAGGCTAAGTTAAGGGGTTCTGGCTGGTCTGAAGGAAGAGTCCTTCAAATTATATTGAAACAAACAAAGTTCTATCCTACGGCCGGCAATTCTTACCTTCCTCTCCCAAAAGAGTTAGAGTTAAAACGAGCAGTATTAAATATACATAATTCAGATAACTTATGTTTCATGTGGTGCGTTTTAGCGCATCTGCATCCTGTCAAAAATCATGCAAACAGAGTATCTAATTATGAAGCATATGTAAATGAGCTGAACTTTGATAACATAACCTTTCCAGTGAGTATAGAAAGCATATCTCAGTTTGAAGAGCAAAACAAACCAATAACTGTAAACGTATACACATGGTCTGTAGTAGATAATCTAGTTCCTCTAAGGATTTCTCCCGAAGCCCCTACTTTAGGCGAATCACTTGAAAATCATGTCGACTTAATTCTGTTTACAGATGGTCTAAAGAGCCACTATGTATTAATTAGAACAATAAGCAGACTGTTAGCCTATACTACAAAGCATCCAGCTAAACAGGAGCTTTGTAGAAGGTGTTTGGTCAGAATCCCTACTATAGAAGCAGCCGCCAGTCATAAGAAACATTGTAAAAGCATTGTAGACTGTAAAACCGAACTTCTTATGCCCAAACCGGGGTCTAAAGTTAGTTTTAAGAATGTACGAAAAATGCAGATGAGCCCATACGTAGTCTATGCTGACTTCGAGTCAATCTTGCCACAGTACTGCGGCCCACAACAAGAACAAGAACAAAAAACGACCTTATTAACCCACCATCAGATCTGTTCTTATGCGTTTGTTGCTGTTAGGTCAGATGGGGCACACACACGCCCAGAGATTTACAGAGGCCCCAACGCAGCTAGTAGATTTTTAGAGCAGATGAAACAACTTCGCAATCAATTCTCTAATCAGCTGAACCTTTCAGGCATTAAGATGACCCCCGAAGATGAAGAACGTTATAGATCAGCTACCCACTGCTGGATATGCGGCCTAGAGCTAACGCCTAACAGTAAAGCAAACCCAACAGTGAGAGACCATGATCACATTACTGGAAAATTCAGAGGGGCTGCGCACAACGGCTGTAATCTTCAACTCAGGGTTGACCCCAAGACATGGAAACTGCCTATCTTCTTTCATAACTTACGAGGCTACGATTCTCACTTTATCATGCAAGCAGTGACTTCTAAATATAAGAGGGTTACCTGCATTGCACAGTCTTCAGAAAAGTACATGACTTTTACTCTTGACTGTTTATCCTTTTATGACTCTGCCCAACATCTGATGGGGAGTTTAGATAAGTTAGCAGGATCTTTGCAAGACTATCCAATCACTAAAAAATACTTTAATCCATCTTTAGTTTGTAAAGGCGTCTATCCTTATGAATACATGGACTCGTGGGATAGGTTTGACGAAGACACGCTTCCCCCTAAAGGCGCTTTCTTTTCTAGTCTTAGAGGCAAAGACATATCTGACTCTGAATATGAACACGCCCAGAAAGCCTGGACAGAATTACACTGTCGAACGATGGGCGATTATCACGATCACTACTTGATGGCTGACGTGTGTTTATTAGCTGACGTCTTAAAGAATTACAGATCCACTTGCATGAAGCATTACGGTCTAGACTCATCACATTACATCTCTGCCCCGGGCCTTTCTTGGGATGCATTCTTAAAGTCTACAAACATCAAGATTGACTTAATTTCTGATCTGGACACAATCCAGATGATTGAGGGCGGGCTGAGGGGAGGTATTAGCATGGCCTCACATCCTTACTGCAAAGCCAACAACAAGTATTTAGACGATTATGATCCAACTAAACCATCCAACTATCTGGTGTACCTAGACGCCAACAATCTGTATGGGTGGGCCATGAGCCAGGCACTGCCATTAAGAAACTTTGAAATGATAAACGGGCCTCATGAGGTTACTGCCGTGTTGAGTATGCTATCACAGCTTACGCCCGATAATCCAATAGGACTAATCTTGGAAGTAGACTTAGATTATCCTAAAGAATTGCACGACCCCCATAACGATTTCCCCTTAGCCGCAGAAAGATTAAAGATGAGTCCCATCGAGCCGCCTAAACTCGTGCCTAACCTCTTTAACAAAACTAAATACGTCTGTCATTACCGGCTGTTACAATTTTACTTAAGACATGGGCTAAAGCTGACAGCTGTTCACAGAATAATTACCTGTGACCAAGAGCCTTTCATGAGACCATACATCATGAAGAACACCGATCTTAGGACTAAAGCCACTGACGCTTCAGAAAAAGACTTCTTTAAGTTGATGAACAACAGTTGTTTTGGCAAAACCATGGAGAACGTACACAATCGTAAAGATGTAAGATTAGTTACAAACAAAAAACAAGCAATTAAGCTGGCCTCTAAACCTAACTACCAAGACTTTAGAAAATTTAGCGACAACCTGGTTGGCATCATGATGAAGAAAAAGAATGTTAAGTTGGATAAGCCGGTGTTTATCGGATTCGCCGTGCTAGAGCTGTCAAAGTTATTAATGTTAGAATTTCTATATGACTATCTTAGGCCCCTGTACCCAAAGTCTAGAGTTCTTTACACAGACACCGATAGTTTTATTATGGACATCCCAACTGAAGACTTCTATAAGGATTTAGAAATAGAAGTAGCTAAAGGAGCTGATGGGTGGTACGACACATGCGACTATCCTAAAGATTCACCTCTACACTCAACTGTGAATAAGAAAGTGATTGGAAAGATGAAGGATGAACTTAATGGGACAGTTATGCAAGAATATGTTGGCTTACGGTCGAAGATGTATAGCGTTGCCCACCAAACTTCTGTAATTAAAAAGGCTAAGGGCATAAGTAAAGAAGTTGTCAAAAAAAATATAAGTCACGACAACTACAAGCAAGCTCTCTTTGAAAGCAAAGTATTCCATCACACAAATGTTAATCTGCGCTCTACTCTTCATCAAGTAAACACAACTGCAGTTAATAAGAAATCACTAGTCTCTAACAATAACAAGAGAACTTACGTCAGTGAGTTTTCATATGCTGTAGGGCATTGGAGAACTTTAAAAGATTAACTTAACTGACTTGGCTTGTACTTAACTTAAGAGCCTAACTAGTACTTACTTAAGAACTTAACTTAAGAGCCTAACTAGTACTTACTTAGGAACTTAACTTAAGAACCTAACTAGTACTTACTTAAGAACTTATATTTTTTGCACTTAACTTGTAATTTACTTGCTCTTAACTTAAAAAGTACTTTTTATAACTAACTTAACTTGTACCTATCTAGTTCTTAACTTGTACTTTATTTAGTTCTTTAAAAACTATTCCATAGAAAATGGGTCTACAGCAGGAGGTTGTACTTTTTTTGCAGAAGCTGGTTCTTCTTCTTTTACTGTGGGGGTTTGTGACTTTGCTGCTGCTAAGTATGGTGTTAGACATTTGTATGCTAAAAACCCCCACCAACAACAACCGCAGCAAATACATAATAATACATCTTACCGTTTGATTGTGATTGTGTTGTTGTTAATTGTGTTGTTGTTGACGGCGGCGATGTTGTATTACTATCTAATAATTTTTGTTTTGCTGCTTGGTTTGCTTTTCTCAGTCTGTTCCATTCAGCTAGTTTACGACCAGCCTCAACACGCCCAGCACTTTTAGACTTGGTAACACTACTCACTTGTGGCACATTCTGCTCTAGCGGACTCACTTGTGGGACACTCGCTTGTGAGGCACTCACTTGTGGGACATTCTGCTCCTGCGGAGTCTTCTTCTCCTGATCGCTCATTTTTTTTAGTCTGATTAAAATTAATATGATTAAAATTAATATGATTAAAAGTAATTAATCCCATGATGAATGGACATAACATCGTTCCAAATCTATAATACATGTCACATCCTAGAGACTCTAATGACTTTGTTAAAACCGGATCTTGTGATAAGTCATATTTTAAATCTTCTTCCGAATCAACCGGCGCCATCTTACTTACTAACTTAGCATATAAACTAATCATTGTCTGACCCACTGATCTAACCATTTTTTATCCTAGCTGCGCCTCGTACCTGGCGTAATACTTCTCAACGTCTGATGTAGACAATTGCTGAATCTGTTCGATACTTAGTTCAACGCCTAAATACTGTTTAGTTTTTCCACACGCGGCCAGAGAGTATAATCTTTCTTTATGGCAGAGGTCTGCCTGCTCCTCACACTTTAATAGTTCGTCACAATCCATTTTTAAAAGCAATAAAAAATAATATAATACTTTTAAAACCATGAGTTTAACGCTGGTTAATTATGCAGTGCCTATCGTTGGTGTTATAGTCTATTCAACCATTGCAAAATGTTTGCTAGGAATAAAACCGCCCAACATGGGAAAGATAGAAGATTCGCCAAGGCTAGTTGCGGCCTTATTTTTAGCTTTAACAACAAAAGATTATTTGATTAAAAAGCACATAGACAGCCTTTCGTATTATGATTATTTTAATTATTTTTTTAGTTAATAAAAAGATGAGTGAAAAAAAGATTATCAATACGATTTACCATTCTGCTGTAATTAGCGGCCTTAGTATTGGTTATAGCGTGCTAGCAAAAAACATGTTTAAAATGAAGCCGGCGGATCTAGGGAGGTTAGACATTGAGGATGTTGTTAAGGTTATAGTTGTAATTACTGCAGGGATTGCTTCAAAAGACTTTCTTGTTGCACAGGGGATTATCCCAGAAAATATTAATGCATAGAAAGATTAATGCATAGGCAGAGTAATGCATAGACAGATTAATGCATAGGTAGATTAATGCATAGAAAGATTAATACATAGAAAGATTAATGCATAGGCAGATTAATCTAGAAATATTGATTTATAAAAAGATGTCTGGATTGGTTCTGATGGTGGGAGGAGCTATTGTTAATGCATTGGCTTTCTCTGGCAGCAATTATATGTTTAGTAAATTGCGGTCTGATGAAGAGAGAGAACGCCATAACAAGGCAATGGAAGATTTAGCTAAGGCAAGAGACGCTTACGAGAAAAGACGAATTGCTCACTTAGACTTTATTAATAAAAAGTTAAGAGAGCAGGGACATGCAGAGCACACATTTACAGACGTTGATGAAGCAATGAATGAGTATTACTTAGTGACAGGAAAGAAGTTTCTAACATCGCCGCCGCCAGAACTGTCTGACTTTTATGAACCGTCTGAGGATCAGAAAATGGTAGAAATAGGCTTTATTATAGGCGCTATGGGGGCAATCTTTCTTCTTGCATATTCAATCTAAAAACATAGTTAAAATGTAATAAAAAACAGCTCCTTATGGACATACGAAGCACAATACAAAGTACAAAATATATTATTCTCCTGGAGGGTATTGGAAAGGAAAGGCCGCTATTGATAAACTGAGTAAAGCTGCTAGGGTGTCTGAATCAGAAGCGAAAGACTGGCTTTCAAAACAAGCAATTTGGCAAATATATCTGCCTGCCCCAAAAAGAATAATAAGACCTCGATTTGTTAATTCAGTTCCTAATGACACCCACCAGATGGACTTGTTGTATCTTCCGCATGACAAAGTTAGACGAAAAAAGTTTAAATATGCTCTTACGGTTGTTGACATGGCTTCGAGGTACAAAGACGCTGAGCCTTTAACGGATAAAGCTCAACTGCCGTGGCTGTGGCTTTACAGCAAATATACATGCGAGGCCCATTAAAGTATCCTAGGTTAATCCAGGTTGATGATGGAAAAGGTTTAAAGGTTCTGTAAACCAGTTGTTTTTAAGACACCGGGTTACAGTTAAGAGAGGGATCCCAGGCAACCATCGATCACAAGCTCTAGTAGAAAACTTTAATAAGAATCTGGCTGAGCGCCTGTTTACTTATCAATATCATAGAGACCTTATGGACAGAGAACGCAACACAGAATGGGTCAGAAGGTTGCCAGCAGTCTTACGTGCCATGAACAATGAAGAATTTAAAGCAACAGGTCTTAAACCAGTAAACGCGATCAAATTAAAAAAAATTAGCATTACTGAAAATGTGCAGGGGACTCAGAAACTCCTGCCGTTTGGACTAAAAGTAAGATACTTGTATGCGCCAGGAGAAGCAGAAGGCGATGTTAGAATTAGAGCCACAGACCCTATATGGAGCGTAGATGTATATGAAGTTGAAAGAATTATGAAAACAAGCCCCTCCCGTGTATTATTTAAGAGAAACTCTTTCTTCTAGCGGCGCTACTACGTCTAAAAAGCCTGCCCTAAAAGATCCTTTGTTCGTGAAGAGTTGCAAGTTGTCCCGCCAAACACAGTGCCGATTAGTTAAAAAAAAAAAAGTATTTGCTAAACTTATAATTTATTTTTTTTTTGCTAAACTTATAATTTATTTATTTTAGTTCCATCTTATTTTTAACTTATTTTAGTTCCCATCTTATTTTTAACTTATTTTGGGTTTAACCAGTCATGCGCTTGTTTTTCAATGTTCTGTTTATTGCACCAGTGTCTACCTGTCGCGAAGTAAAGTCTTTCTCCACTCCTTTTGAAGTTCAATTTTTTGTCGTCTATAATCCTCGCCGTCAGTCATAAGCTTCTGAAATTCTTCGTCTGTAATGTTTTCATCCTGTAATGATTTGCTTATTCTTAATTTTAATGAAGAAAGTTTTGCTGATGCTAGGGCTACAATGGCAGTGTGCTTTTGTAGTTTAGGCGTTAATTTTTTTAAAACAGCGCTCACAATCATAGACATGGCGCCTAAACCTAGTCCAAGGCTCCCTAATGCTAAAGAGGCTGGCGCTCCAGCCCCAGTAGCTAAAAGAGCAACACTAGACCAGCACTTACGCTAGCTACAGCTGATGAGCCAGTAATTACATGAGAAAGAGTACTTAAAGCTTTAGCATATTTCTTTCTAGTAACCCTATACTTATCTAAGTCACTTTCTATTTCCTTTCGAAGATCAGTTATTTGCTCTAATCTAAACTGTTGAACCTCCATTTTTTAATTAAGATTAATTTTTTAATTAAGATTAATCTTATACATATCTACTTATTAATCCTTCTGGCAGCACTTCATCAACAGAGTAAAACGCAATAAAATCAACATACTTAATGAAAATAAAGTCAAGTACTGTTAGTTTGTCTTTGTCAACCATCACAGTAACCTTGTCAGATGATACAAGGGTGTTTATTTCATCTCCGTTTTTAGTAATAACAATAGCGAGCTTCAGAGGGGCATCCAAGTTTTCAGCCTTTATTTGTATGCCTCTAATTAACGTATGTTCTGGCAAACTAGAATCAGCCTCCCTTGGAGTAATAAATAAGCGAAAAAGCATTGTCATTTGCCTAGGCAGCGACTGTAGCGTTGGAGTAAACTCTAATCCAACGGTGTCATCCCCCACTTCAGCTAAGGGTCTCTTTCTCTTTAGCATATATTCAGAGCCCTGCCTAGTTATTTCAATCTGTTTTTTCTGTTGTGTTCCTGGGACTAGGCTAACAAGAAAGGGGCCTGCATTCAAGCTTTTCTAAAATTGTTTTTCTTATCAAAGTATACATTAGGGCTTCGTAGTTCAAACTTTAAATTCCAAGCAATTTCAGGAAGCAACGCCCAAGCATTCTCTCGTTTATGAAGTTTGTATTCGTGTTTGCCAAAATCGTTTGCCCTTAAATTTCTTATCTCTTCCAGGTTAGGATACTGCTGTCGTTTCTTATCTTCAATTTCTGTTCGTTTGTAAACACCATCGTCGGTGTACTCAAATCCATAAACATTTCCTGGAACTCCTATTAGATCAAACTCAGTTGTGTCTGCTAGGTCTTTTAGCTCTACTGCAGTGCATTTAGGAGCTAGCTGCGCTTTTGATTCTGGCCCTCGAGACATTCTTTTTAATATTAAAATTATAATAAACAATTTGTTATAAACAGTCTATAATAAACATCTATAATAAACAATCTACAATAAACAAACGTATTGAACTGGGGGTCAGTCCGTAAGCATAGCTTAGCGTGCTTAGATTTTTCTAACTGCTCTTTTATTTTTTTTAGCTCATCTTTGTCCCTGATTATATAATTTTCACTTAAACATTCTTCAAAACTATCCCTGTCCTTAGTATAGAATAAGATGACTGATTTTAACTGCGATCTAAAGTCTTTTAAGACAGCATTGTATTTTTGAGTTAAGAAGCCACACAGAAACTAAGGCGTGGCGTCCACTAAAGGCTAGCTTAGACAAAGTCCTTCTTTTTTTAACAATGTCTCGTTCGGCTGAGCAGTCATCAATAATAAACAGCGTTTCAGTTCCCTCAAATAGCCTATAGTAATGTTCTAAACAGTCGCTCAGTTTGTCGCTAGGATCAACTAAAAATATATTATCGTCTGTCCAAATAAACTTCCTTTCTTTGTAAGACTTGTTGTGCTTAATGGTTGTGCAGAATATAACAATGTGCTCGTAATGAAACCTGTAGACTGTTTGTAACAAATCAAGTACAAAGACAGTTTTCCCACACCCAGTAATCCCGCAGATAAGAGAACAGTGCGGATCTTTGGGCAGAAACTTCAAACTATCCATCTGTTTTTATTAGAATATTTCTTCTGCATTTTAATAAGCCACATCTTTTAGCCTGTTTTCTTCAATGTTTAGCTGAGCGTCACAAACCATAAAAATATGAATTTGTATTGGGGCGTTTCCGTCTGCTTTCTTGTGAATATTTATTTTTATGCCATCTTGCCCCACCCTTTCTCCACTTCCAAACAATCTGTTGTCAAATGTGGATCTAAAATCCAGCCACAGCCCATATTTGGTTATTAAGTAGTCTTCGAGTCTTACATCATAAAGGCGAAGTTTTTTACATACACGATCAACTGCGGGATCTCTTTGCCTACCTCCAGCGAATAACTTTCTTATTTCATCAAAGTGTTGGTGAGGTAAAAGTCCGCGACCCGAATACAACTGATCAGACTTACCATTTATTGCGCAGTCAACCTTCTCAATTTTTGGATTATAAAACGCTTCTGATTCTCTATGAAAAGGAGTTGTTCCTTCAGTAAACAAGAACAAAATTCCTTTTAAAGACTTCAGAGACTGATTTAGATGTATGTTCCAGAGAGTGTCTCGCTTGTTTCTATTTTCTGTAGTGGAGTGTATAACTCTTTCATAATAAATAACTGTTTTATTTTTATACTGAGTTAAGATTGTTCTGGCCAGTTCAGGGTTAGTAACAACATCAAACTCAAGAGAAATGTCGCTGACTGTGTATTTAGCTTCAGGATCTTCAGACAAACAACAGAACTGCTAGGATTAAATGTCAGTTCATAAGTAAGTTTTTCTTTTAGTGCACCTTGGTAATATGGCATATGCGTCTTTAACAGCTCAAAATCTAGAGGGATGCAGAATCTGTTGCCAAATGCTTCTGCTACTGCTTCATCTTTAACATCATCCTTTGCATCCTCCGCTCCAACTCTGTACTTGAGACCGTTTGGACTTTGTATTCCCTGATAAACTTTCTCTTTTCTTTCTTTTTTAGGCAGCCATAGGTCAGAATAGAGAGCAAAAATGTCTGCCTCGCTTAGTACAAAGACTTCTCTGCCCTCCAGTTTGATTGCCATATGATTAACGATTGCCCTGCCCAAATTAGCAACAACAGTAGCATTAGGATCTTCCGATGTAATATCTATTTTGAATGATAGTTTAGCAGTGCCTGGCATTATAACATCGCCGGCGCCAAGATCAGGAAACTTGACTATTAAAGTTTGTCCGGGCTGAACTGTTGATGGAGTATTTACACTAATTACAGTCTGCCTTATACCTTTTACGCCGTGGGGTTCCTTCTCTTTTCTGTATGGATCGAGGTCACAACCGTATGAGTTCATTTTTTATAAAACAAAAAAGAATATAAATAAAAAATATGGATGAAGATTATGACCCGATTGATCCTATTGAAGAAGAAGATGAAACAGAACTGGGCCCTTCATTGCGAGAAGAGCTTGAAGAAGCGGGTTCTTTACTCCCTAGACATCGTCAAGAGCTATTGCAAGAAAGAATTCAATCATTCTATAGAAGCGTAGGGCGAGAGCTACCAGGCGTACTAGATCCTAACGATTTTGAGGAAGTTGATGGGCATTTGTATATAAAAACTGGTGCTGGAGGCCGTGTAAATGCTACTTCAACGCAAAACCCAAACAGGTTTTTAAAACTAAGCACAATTAGGCGAAAACTCCCTATTGCTAAGGCAGAACAATTAAACCTTTTAGAGCCTAGAGACGAAGCTGTTAGTCGTTTACAGAACTGGGGGCAAGAGTTGCCAACACAATCTGAAATACAAAACATTCCTCTTCAAGAATTAAATCGAACAGCAGATGAACTAATAACAGAAATTGAAACGAGTTTAAGTGAGGAGACAGGTGTAAAAGAACTTGTCAATTCTCAATATTCTGATCGAGAGCGCAAGGCCCTTGATAAAGCTCTACAGACAATAAGGGGTGAACTAATGTACAACACAGCAAAACTTGGTGAGCTAGAAAGAGATATAGAAGAAGAAAAAATTAAACTGGCTGATGCAGACGATAACAATCTAGGACTAGAAGAAAAGGCTAGAATACAACAAAAATTACAGGAGTTAATGAGCAAAAAGACAGAACTGTTAGGCGCAATTTCTATTAACAGAGGTCATCTAGAATCACAAATAACCAGAATCAGAGAAGTTATAAACAAAATACTTCATGAAAACACTACGTTAGCAGAAAGAATAAGGATTCTGTTCAGAGAAGAGGGGATTACAGTAGTTAGCATATTAACGGCTGTTGGGTTTGCTATCTCTACACTCGTTTATGCTTTAACTGGCGGCAGTGCGCCAACAGGGCCAGTAGCGCCTCCAACGCCTCAGCCCGGTAAAAGTTGGATTAGAAAACAATTGCATCATCTAGCAAACTTATTAAAGAAGTTAGCAGCTAAAGCCCTTGATGCTCTGCCTGGAATAATAGGCAGTGTTGTTAGTTGGGTTTTGTCTACCATAGGCAAAGTGGCTGGTTATATGGCCGACCATCTGTGGACGTTAGGAGTGCTGGCTGCTGGTTTAATTTTTAGTGAAATAAAGTATGGCTAATCCAGTAAAAGTTAAAAACACAACAAGGGCTGTCTTTTCGCTAGTGTGACTGTCAGTGTGAGGCAGATCAACAGGTGGCGTGCTTTCTGGCTGTGGGACGCTTATAACTGGTGGTGGATCGCTTTCTGGCTGTGAGGGGCTTATAACTGGATCGCTTTCTTCAAGGCTAGGTACTTTTTTTAAAATGGATGGAGCAGGCCTTGTGTTTAAGCCTTGATTGTGTCCTAAGTTTTGATCGTCTCCGGCTATAAGGATTTCATTGTTATAATTCTGTATCATGCCAATCTGCAGTCTAAGGTCAGAAGGCAGCATGTATAATCCATGACCAACAACAAAGTCAACCTTTGACCTAGCATGTGAAAGAACGTTTTGATACCTTTGTATGCTGGCAGGCAAATCAACAGCAGAGTTAATAGCATCTTCTAAATTGGCTAGAAATTGTTTTCTGGCGTCAAAACCTGTAGATTGATCTACTATGCTAGATTTAGTCTGTGCTTGTGCTCCAAATAGACACCAAACGTATGTCCTTATGGAGTCATTAAGCCTTTGCACTCCTGGCATTGTTAGACCTTTACTTTCATCTAAGATAAAATGTTGCCCAAGCATTAGGATGTTTTTGTTCTATGGATCCTAATCGAACTTGTTTGTTTGGTTGAAAAGAGGTGTGGCCAGGCCAGTAGTCATAAGTATATTCTCTTTTTGTACCCCACAAATACAATGTGCCTAGCCCATGATTGCGGTCTAACTTTTGTCTAAAGTCAGTTGAAGGATTAATATTAAATTCGTTGCAGATTCTTTCATATGCATTATTGTCCATTGGACTGAGAAATGGATTAAACGCGTTGTCATTGGGGAGACGTACTTGTAGTTCAGTTAGTATGCGTCTATACTGATAATAAACATGAAAGTTATATACTGACCTTACTAAGAGGTTGGGGTGGTTTAAATGGTTTGCATATGAAACACCGCAGCCAGTGGTTGCGCAGTAAATGGCAAAATTTAACTGATTCTGGAAAAAAGTCATAGGGCGAGATGACAATGCTGACGGCACTCTGTCACTCTTTATTGGAGGATTTAAATATCTAGTTAGTGGGTTTACAAGTCTAACTTGAAAGCCGTATGATCCATCTACTGCAATTGTTAAATTGCTGAAGTCCAAAGATTTGGGGTTATAAAACGCTCCTACATTGTAGGTAGCACTTTCATTATATTTAAAAGGCACCATTTTTAAATAGTTTTTAAAATAGTTATAAAAAAGATGTACATCTATATAACCAAGCAAAACGAGCGTGTGTTCTTAGCGTACCCAATTACTAATTGGAGCGGGAGTTGTAGGATTGCCCTTAGAGAAATTGGTTTTAAAGTTATGTGGGTTAACATATCTGAAGGAGCTCAAAATAACTGGATTAATGTTGATGACGAGCAAGGCAATCAAATAGGCCATATACAAATACCTGATGGTTATTACAACTTTTGTTCTTTAAAAGAAGTACTTAACGATTTTGGCATATTGTTAACAATTAACGAGGCAAACCTTAGAATTACTATGAATTTTCCACTAGAGGAAAGAAGAGAGTACACTTTCCCTAAAGGCCTAGCTAAAATCTTGGGCTTTTATGATAGTGACAAATCTTATAGATTTAGCACAAGAGAAGGCATCTATCAATTTGAAGGTAATAAACCTTCTGATTTTCTAATTAACCCCATGCTGTATGTCCATTTACAACAGTTAAAAACAAACACTAATTTGTTTAATGGTCATCCATCTACAGTTCTAAGAGTGCTGCCGTCAATTAAGGCGGGGTTTTGCGATTATCAGCTATACAGGTTTAATGGAGACAATCAATTTAAAGAATTAATTGAGGGGGCTATAAATTCATTAGATGTAAAAATAACTAATCAAGATGGAGGTTTAGTTGTTTGTTCTGACTTATTAATGGTGCTGGAAGTAGAAGAACGTACTGTGAGCCATTAGATTTTCATGCCATGGAGAGAATGTCAATATGTTTTGTTCACGATCACCAAATCTTATCTAGCACGTAAGCCCCCCATTTTAATGTACTAATTACGTCAATTTTTGGAGGGTTTGGGGCGTTAATTTTGATTGTAAAAAGGTGTTAATTTTGGCAAAAAGTAGCATGTGAAGGACGTGATTTGTATGTAAAAATGGGGGCTTTCGTGCAAAATAAGAGGGGTGGCCGTGAATAGACATATTGACATTCTCTTCTTCACCTGTTTACGCCGAGTAAAGATAGAAAAATGTTTCCCCCTGTGTTTGTTCTTCACCTGTTTACGCCGAGTAAAGGTAGAAAAATGTTTCCCCCTGTGTTTGTTCTTCCACTGTTTACACAGAGTAAAGGTAGAAAAATGTTTCCCCCTGTGTTTGTTCTTCCACTGTTTACACAGAGTAAAGGTAGAAAAATGTTTCCCCCTGTGTTTGTTCTTCCACTGTTTACACAGAGTAAAGATATTAATGTTTCCCACTGCGTGTGAGAGTATATAAGAAAAGAAAATGTAGGAAGGAAATTGTCATGTTTCCCCTGTTCACACATCCATGGACTGAGTTAAAATGAAAAGATCTCTAGGCTGCTCTCTCTCTCTCTCTCTCTCTCTCTCTCTCCCTCTCACTTATTTCAGTGTACTAGAAATCAGAGTGTACAAACAAATTGGGTAGCTTCGATAAAACATTGTTTTGATACTTATGCCTTTTCTTTTGTTTGGTTAAATGGTGGAGTGAATTATGAAAAACTGTTTTTATATGAACTTAAACAACGCATGATTGACTGTTACAGGCAAAATTGGGATAGTAAAATACTTAATAGTGACAGATATTCAATATATCGTTCCTTCAAATCCTTATGGCAGCCTGAGAAATATTTAACTTATATAACAATTCCTAAATTTCGCAAAGTGTTCGTGAGATTTCAACTTGGTATTAATGATTTGAATGTCCATCAAAGATATACACTAAACTCCAAGAACTGTCCATTCTGTCATCAAATCAAGGACGAAATACATTTTTTGATTGTTTGTCCATCCTATAAAGATTTAAGAGATAAATATATTTTGCCTCATACTAGAAATGTTCATCAAGTGTCATTGCTTCTTTTACTGCAAAATGAAAAGAGAATTGTAATGTGCTCTGTAGCTATGTTCATTTTTAAAGCACTAAAATGAAGAGAGGAACTGTTATCAGTTAACACACAAACGCCAGAGTAATTTCAGGAAGAACATTTTGTTATGCAAATATTTTCTTTCATAATTTTCAGTATATGCCCCGGGCGTGTGTGTGTTCTACTTTTGTTCTTGACCTCATTGCAGATAGGTCGGTGGCCTTTGCAATTAAACTATTTGAGTTGAGTTGAGTTGAGTCGAGTCTCTCTCTCTCTCTCTCTCTCTCTCTCTCTGTCTGTCTGTCTGTCTGTCTTTCTCTCTCTCTCTCACCACCACACACACATTCAATATAAATCCACTTCATGTATATATACATTTAAAAAGAAAGAGATCAAA
The DNA here is from genome assembly GCA_033310375.1 of Conus canariensis. Taxonomy (NCBI): domain Eukaryota; kingdom Metazoa; phylum Mollusca; class Gastropoda; order Neogastropoda; family Conidae; genus Conus; species Conus canariensis. The sequence continues at coordinate 62,400,345 of CM065734.1, forward strand.
CACAATGCCTGGATTTATATTGAATGTGTGTGTGGTGCTCCTCAAACTTTTTTTTGTTTGTTTTCTAAATAGAACGAGCCTTGACAATGTGCAAAAGTGAAAAGGAGAAGAGGGAAGTGTGATCCCTGTGCACCATCGTTCTTTCTCTGTCATAGTCAAAAATTGGTTTGCCAGATGGACAAGTGGAGAGAGTATTACCACTTCTCCGCTATAAGTTTTAATTGCCCCTGATAGCAGGACAAGTGGGTATTACGAGTCCTGGTGTGAGTATGTGTACGAATAGGTGTCAGTTTTATTGTGTGTTTACTTATGGAAAAACGTAAGAATGAAAAGGCCATTATTGCTGTCAGTATGCAGTGTCCCCCTCCCTTCCAAACCTGTTTTGAGATGACTCTGCTCTGATGTTTTCAAACAGTCTCATTTACATTTTTTTTTGTTTTGAAAATCTAATTTCAGTCCTGACAGATTGGAATTGTTTAACAATACGGATTTTTTTAACATTAAGTGTAAAATGTGGAAGAAAGAGTTTTGGATTCTGTTTATCAATTGGCATGAAATATAGAACTATTTATCTGGATTTCTTTCAGTGTTTAATATACTCGTGAAATCAGCATTTACCTTTGCCGTCAACATAAAATGTTTATTTATTGATTGTTGTGTCATGAGCTGATAATCAAACAGGGCACCTGGTTCATGTATAGATACGTTTATTTTACATTTTATGTTTTGAAAATACCCTCTGAAAATTTATGGACTGTGTGACTTTGATCCTTAATCACAAGCCACTTGTGCCTGTGCTCACCCAGAATTATCTTCAGAGTTTGTGTCAATGACCATTTGTGTATGGACAGAGGCACTGGACATTTGCAAGCTGCTGAAGTTTCTTTCTTGTTTTGCCCTGGATCATATCTTGTCACAGAGCCTCAAAAGCGGACACACAATAGATCTTTATTCAGCCTGAGTTTCACAGAACCAGTGAACTTAAGTACATAAGTATTTGATTGGACCATTTGGCCATCGTTCAAGCTGCCACGCAGTGAGCTGGCTTATTAGTTATTAGTAGCTGTTCATACTTTATCAACAACGGCGCCTAATAGGAAGTATTCAGATTCTTCTGCAGAGAAAAAGAGGAGGTCTGAGGAAGTCACGGTAGTTCAGACTGTATGGCTTTCCAAATATTGCTGGCTCTGCTTCAGCATCTTCAAGAAGATCTGGGAAGAGGAGCAAGTGCCAGCAGACTGGAAGGAGGGATACCTTATCAAGATCCCCAAGAAGGGCGACCTTAGCAACTGCGCAAACTACAGAGGAATCACACCGCTGTCAGTGCCAGGAAAGGTTTTTAACAGAATCATTTTGAACAGGTTAAAGGATCCCATTGATGCTCAACTCCGCGACCAGCAGGCTGGCTTTTGCAAGGATCAATCCTGCACAGACCAGATTGAAACGTTTCGCATCATTGTTGAGCAATCGAACGAGTGGAGCTCATCCCTGTATGTCAGCTTTTATCGACTATGAGAAAGCCTTTGACAGCGTAGACCGAGACACTGTGGAAGCTTCTCCGACATTACGGTGTGCCAGTCAAGATCACCACCATCATCAGAAACTCATACGAGGCTCTGACCTGCAGAGTCATCCATGGAGGGCAGCTCACGAAGGCATTTGAAGTGAGGACTGGTATCAGATATCAAACACGTATGCCCATAGACTGTATGCTACACCACAGAGACAGCTGATGGATATCAAACATGTATGCCCATAGACTGTACGTTACACCACTGAGACAGCTGATGGATATCAAACATGTATGCCCATTGACTATGCTACACCACTGAGACAGCTGATGGATATCAAACATGTATGCCCATTGACTGTATGCTACACCACTGAGACAGCTGATGGATATCAAACATGTATGCCCATTGACTGTATGCTACACCACTGAGACAGCTGATGGATATCAAACATGTATGCCCATTGACTGTATGCTACACCACAGAGACAGCTGATGGATATCAAACATGTATGCCCATTGACTGTATGCTACACCACTGAGACAGCTGATGGATATCAAACATGTATGCCCATTGACTGTATGCTACACCACAGAGACAGCTGATGGATATCAAACATGTATGCCCATTGACTGTATGCTACACCACAGAGACAGCTGATGGATATCAAACATGTATGCCCATTGACTGTATGCTACACCACAGAGACAGCTGATGGATATCAAACATGTATGCCATTGACTGTATGCTACACACGAGATGTGATGGATATCAAACATGTATGCCATTGACTGTATGCTACACCACAGAGACAGCTGATGGATATCAAACATGTATGCCCATTGACTGTATGTTACTCATGGATTTTTTGTTGTTGTTTTTTTTAACTCGTTTTATGCTGGCTTCACTTAATCCATAACTTAGTCCCTCCCACTTCCATGGTGTGTGTGTGTGCATGCATGCGTGCGTGCATGTGTGTGTGGGGATGGGTGGATTTGGGGTGGGTATGTGTGTTTTATGTGCTTCTGAATGTTCTCATCTACATATGATAAAGGAATTGGCATTGTGTGTAAGCTGAGTGAGTAAATTAAGTGCAATTGTTCTTATTCTGTTCTGCTTATTGGAGTTTTTTCCTCTGATTTTTTCTCTTTCATTTTTTTTTTTTTCTTTCGGTTTGTTTCATTTTTTTTTTTTTTTAATGCTGAAATGACGACATTGAATCCTGTCATCAGTTCTAATTCTCTTTGTTTATTCTGAAATTACCACATTGAATCCTGTTATCAATTCAGATTCTCTGTGTTCTTTTTAACTTGTAAAAAATAATTACCATTAACCTCTTCCCTGCTTGCCCCGTGTCTGTTACGGGGTCGTTTCCACAATCTTGTACGCCCATAACCATGTCTACTACAGGGTACTTATTACAAAAACAGTTGATTATATTTATTTTTATCATACTTATAACCAGCAGATTATTATGATACCACATCATAGCACAGGGTATAAGAAAAAAACATGCAAGAAATTTAAGAGATATCTCAATAAATGAATGAGTAGTGAACAGATGAGTGAACCTACTGCAAAAAGCAAAATTTGGCCCCGGCACTCAGCAATACAGAAAAGCTCTTATACAGTGGCAGGGAAAGGGTTAAAACCTGTTCCAGATCATGTGATACTGTGAGTGACTTTGTTCAGTTTCATTCTATTTTTACTTTTTATCTGGTTTTCTTCCATCTCGTTGTTTTGCTTTATTTTTTTTCCCCAGGAAATCATCCATGTGGTGAATCGTTTCACTCGAGAGCATACCATTTTCAACCCTCTACGTGACAAACGTCCTGTTCTGCCTCCCACCCAGCCTGAGGCTGACTAGTGAGTATTGCCTTGATCACAGACAGTCACAACTATCGAGGCAGACTAGTGAGTATTGCCTTGATCACAGACAGTCACAACTATTGAGGCAGACTAGTGAGTATTGCCTTGATCACAGACAGTCACATCTATGGAGGCAGACTAGTATTGCCTTGATCACAGACAGTCACATCTATGGAGGCAGACTAGTGAGTATTACCTTGATCACAGACAGTCACAACTATGGAGGCAGACTAGTGAGTATTGCCTTGATCACAGACAGTCACAACTATGGAGGCAGACTAGTGAGTATTGCCTTGATCACAGACAGTCACAACTATGGAGGCAGACTAGTGAGTATTGCCTTGATCACAGACAGTCACAACTATGGAGGCAGACTAGTGAGTATTGCCTTGATCACAGACAGTCACAACTATGGAGGCAGACTAGTGAGTATTGCCTTGGTCACAGACAGTCACAACTATGGAGGCAGACTAGTGAGTATTGCCTTGATCACAGACAGTCACAACTATGGAGGCAGACTAGTGAGTATTGCCTTGATCACAGACAGTCACAAGTATTGAGGCAGACTAGTGAGTATTGCCTTGATCACAGACAGTCACATCTATGGAGGCAGACTAGTGAGTATTGCCTTGATCACAGAGAGTCACAACTGTGGAGGCAGACTAGTGAGTATTGCCTTGATCACAGACAGTCACAACTATCGAGGCAGACAAGTGAGTATTGCCTTGATCACAGACAGTCACATCTATGGAGGCAGACTAGTGAGTATTGCCTTGATCACAGACAGTCACAACTATGGAGGCAGACTAGTGAATATTGCCTTGATCACAGTCAGTCACAACTATGGAGGCAGACTAGTGAGTATTGCCTTGATCACAGACAGTCACAACTATGGAGGCAGACTAGTATTGCCTTGATCACAGACAGTCGCAACTATCAAGGCAGACTAGTAAGTATTGCCTTGATCACAGTCACAACTATGGAGGCAGACTAGTGAGTATTGCCTTGATCACAGACAGTCACAACTATGGAGGCAGACTAGTGAGTATTGCCTTGATTACAGACAGTCACAACTATGGAGGCAGACTAGTGAGTATTGCCATGATCACAGACAGTCACAGCTGTCGAGGCAGACTAGTGAGTATTGCCTTGATCACAGTCAGTCACAACTATGGAGGCAGACTAGTATTGCCTTGATCACAGACAGTCACAACTATTGAGGCAGACTAGTAAGTATTGCCTTGATCACAGACAGTCACAACTATGGAGGCAGACTAGTATTGCCTTGATCACAGACAGTCACAACTATCGAGGCAGACTAGTGAGTATTGCCTTGATCACAGACAGTCACAACTATCGAGGCAGACTAGTATTGCCTTGATCACAGTCACAACTATGGAGGCAGACTAGTGAGTATTGCCTTGATCACAGACAGTCACAACTATGGAGGCAGACTAGTGAGTATTGCCTTGATCACAGACAGTCACAACTATGGAGGCAGACTAGTGAGTATTGCCTTGATCACAGACAGTCACAACTATTGAGGCAGACTAGTAAGTATTGCCTTGATCACAGACAGTCACAACTATGGAGGCAGACTAGTAAGTATTGCCTTGATCACAGACGGTCACAACTAGGATTATCGCAGACCAGTCAAACATCTTACACAAATTGAACTTTAGAATAACTGCATTTTCGTCATTGGGTATGCTATGTTGTGTAGAATTTTTAGATAAGATTTATTTTTTAAAAAAGAAGTTTTGTTATATCAGTGTAGTGCTTGAAGTGAAACTAAATGCAGATCTGCAATTGCACAGCCAGGAGTACTGGTGCATAAGGCATGCATGCAGGCACACAGACTTGCACGCATAGGCTCTGTCTTTCCCTCTGTCTGTCTCTCTTTCTCTCCCTCTCTGTCTCTCTCTTGTTCTGTCACAACACACGCATGCACATACCCCTTCCTCCCATACATGCACATGCAGACCCAATGCAGTTGTGTGTAATGTTGATCTGTTTGTGTGTTTGCAGCTTAGAGGAAATAATACAAAAAACGGCCCAGTCATGTGATTTCTGCAACTTCAAAAAGTAAGTGTTTTGGAGAAGTTGATTTGTCTTGTTTGTTTATGACATCCCCCACATGATCAGGCGGGGGGTCAGCAGGTGCATGGATCTTTACACACAGCGTTAATGCCAGGTCAGTGAGTGCATTTCACAGGATGAAGGTATGGATCCATTGTAGATTTTGATCCCCTCACCATATAGGAATTCACACTCTGTCTCCTGAGGCTTTGACTCCTTTTTCAGGAGAACAGAGATTGCCATACTAGAAACTAAGTCTTGCTGAATGGAGATTGCCATACTAGAAACTAAGTCTTGCTGAATGGAGATTGCCATACTAGAAACTAAGTCTTGCTGAATGGAGATTGCCATGCTAGAAACTAAGTCTTGCTGAATGGAGATTGCCATACTAGAAACTAAGTCTTGCTGAATGGAGATTGCCATGCTAGAAACTAAGTCTTGCTAAGTGAAGATTGCCATGCTAGAAACTAAGTCTTGCTAAGTGAAGATTGTCATGCTAGAAACTAAGTCTTGCTAAGTGAAGATTGCCATGCTAGAAACTAAGTCTTGCTAAGTAAAGATTGCCATGCTAGAAACTAAGTCTTGCTAAGTGAAGATTGTCATGCTAGAAACTAAGTCTTGCTAAGTGAAGATTGCCATGCTAGAAACTAAGTCTTGCTAAGTGAAGATTGTCATGCTAGAAACTAAGTAATGAAGATTGCCATGCTAGAAACTAAGTTGTCATGCTAGAAACTAAGTCTTACTGAGTGGAGATTGCCATGCTAGAAACTAAGTAATGAAGATTTGCCATGCTAAAAACTAAGTCTTACTGAGTGAAGATTGCCATGCTAGAAACTAAGTAGTGAAGATTGTCATGCTAGAAACTAAGTAGTGAAGATTGCCATGCTAGAAACTAAGTAGTGAAGATTGTCATGCTAGGAACTAAGTCTTGCTAAGTGAAGATTGCCATGCTAGAAATAGAAACTAAGTAGTGAAGATTGTCATGCTAGGAACTAAGTCCTACTGAGTGAAGATTGTCATGCTAGAAACTAAGTCTTGCTGAATGAATGCTAGGAACTGAGCTTGGTTGAATGATTGTCATACTAGAAACTTACCCTGGTGTAATGGATATTGTTATGCTAGAAACTTGCCTGAAGATTGTCATGTTAGAAACTTAGCATTTGGAATGAGGATTGCTCTGCTTGAAACTAAGCTTGGCTGAATGAAGTCTGTGATGCTAGAAACTCACCCTGCCTGAAGGAAGATGTGATGCTAGAAACTCACCCTGCCTGAAGGAAGATGTGATGCTAGAAACTCACCCTGCCTGAAGGAAGATGTGATGCTAGAAACTCACCCTGCCTGAAGAAAGATTGTCTTGCAAAGAAACATAGCCTTGCTCAGTGAAGATTGTTGAGCTAGAATCTAACCTTGGCTATATAGATTGTTACACTAGAAACTTGCCTTGTATGAATGAAGATCGTTATGCTAGAAACTTACTCTGGGTGCAGTGTCATGCTGGACTCCTACCCTGGCTGAATGAAGATTGTTATGATAAAAACTTAGAGAGGCTCAAGACAGTTCCCACATAGCACTGTACTCAGTAAATTGATAGTTGTAGGCCTGCCTATAGGTCTAGCTTGTAGAACAATTTTGGGAATAAAATTGCAGTTTTTTTTTTTTTTCTTTTTGTACTCCTAGTTCTTATAGAACAGGGAGTACTTTACAATGGGAACGAAGAAATGCTGTCTGTGTGTGTGTGTCTGTCTGTCCGTCCGTCAGTCCGTGGTCAAAATGTGTTCCACTCGCTGCAGACAAAAGTACTAGGCCGATCTTTCTGAAAATTTGTAGGTATGTTCATTATAGGTCATAGATGATGCCCGATGTATTATTTTACCGTTATGCCGTTACCAATGGCCATAACGGCCCATATCAGTTTTCCTTCTTTATGGAATATCTCAGAAATTACTCAGCTGATCTCTCTGAAAATTTGTAGGCATGTTCATTTTGGGTCATGGATCATGCCCAGTGTGTTATTTTACCGTTATAGCCGTTACTAACGGCTATAATGGCCCATAATGGTTTTTCTTTGTTATGGAATATCTCAGAAAGCACTTGGCCGATCTTTCTGAAAATTTGTAGGTATGCTCCTTATGGGTCACGGATCATGCCCAATGTTTTCTTTTACCGTTATAGCTGTTACTCATGGCTATAACGGCCCAAAACATTTTTTCTTCTTTATGGAATATCTTAGAAAGTACTTGGCCGATCTTTCTGAAAATTTGTAGGTATGTTCATTATGGGTCACGGATCATGCCCGATGTGTTATTTTACTGTTAACGGCCCATAACGGTTTTTCATTTTTATGGAATATCTCAGAAAGTACTTGGCCAATCTTTCTGAAAATTTGTAGGTATGTTCATTATGGGTCACAGATCATGCCCGATGAGTTATTTTACCATTATAGCCGTTACTAACGGCTATAATGGCCCATAACAGTTTACTTCTTTATGGAAAATCTCAGAAAGTATTTGGCCAATCTTTCTGAAAATTTGAAGGTATGTTCATTATGGGTCACAGATGATGGCCCATGTTTACCAGAATAGCCGTTACGAACGGCTATAATGGCCCCAAACGGTTTTTCCTCTTTTATGGAATATCTCACGCGTATTCAAGAGAAACTGGGAGTACATTTATGTGCTTTGCATCTTGTTGTTTATTACGTTCTCACATTTATGTTTTGCTTTTTCTGAGATTTACCTCCGATATTCATCAGTTGTGCATGAATGTTGAATATCTTTATAGACATTAGTTATCAGTAAGTAACTGAATGATTTTTTGTATACATTTTTATGGAGTAAATATTTTGACTCTGTTCCAAGTTTCTGCTGTGGTCATTACCTTTGCTCTGCCACATGAACAGTTCACAAATGTTTCTGCATTTTCACTGGTACAAAGTCATAATGTTAAAACTTTTCAAAGTTGTTTTCACTGTAAATGATTTACAAGTGTGTCATTTATTTCAATTTGTGGATATTTAGCTTCTCCGATTCACATGCGCAAGAAATTCAGTCTTTTGATCATTGTGTATGTGCAGTCCATGTGTGTGTTCGGAGTGAACTTTAATGTTGGCTTTTTTTTTTTTTTAAAGAAAATGTTCTGATTCTGTCAAAAGCTTCACTGCGGAACATCCATTCCATCGAGTGGAAAACCAGTATGCCTTCTCTGCATCCAACACGTTCAAAATGGACACTCTGCATGCTCTGTTCGCCTTGAAGCAGCACGACCCTCTGCGGTGGTCGCCAGCTTCCTTCATGGCATTGATGGACGTAACTCTCACATGGTACACACTGGTTTTCTGTAGTGTTCTTGTCAACTCATGTTATGCTTGTCTGTCTGTGTATAGGTGTGTTTGTGGTAAACTGTCACATGGGTATTTTATCAGCAGTTAGAAGCTCTTGACTGAATGGTGCAGGCATGAATTTGCAATAACCATTTTCAGTAATATTTTCAGAGTTACTTCATTGACCTTTTTTTTAGAATATGTTTTACATTATAATGACTACTTCAAACTTTGATGAAAGTTATGTTAGAAGACATTTCTGTTAAATATTGCAGCATATATTAATTAAATGTTGTTAAGATCAGGTTATTTTTGCTTGCCATTCCACCATCATCATGTTTGTGTCAAATCCCACATAGAGTAGGCCATGGAGAAGCTGCAGCCATCACTACACTCTCCTTGGTTCAGTGATGTAACTCATTCTGTCACATGTAGGCCATGGAGAAGTTACAGCCATCACTACGCTCTCCTTGGTTCAGTGATGTAACTCATTCTCTGACATGTAGGCCATGGAGAAGCTGCAGCCATCACTACGCTCTCCTTGGTTCAGTGATGTAACTCATTCTGTCACATGTAGGCCATGGAGAAGCTGCAGCCATCACTACGCTCTCATTGGTTCAGTGATGTAACTCCTTCTCTCTCATGTACTGTCCATTTATGTTTGTCCATTGGTATGGAAAGGACATAGGACGTACAAGACAGAATAGTCAAAGTGTGTCCATTTAAAAAAAGATTTTGGATAGATAGGTAGATGGATAGATAGAGGAATATAGATAGATAAAGAGACAGACAGACAGAGACGGAGAGAGAGATGATAAGAACAATTACAGTGGTTATTAACAACTGGTGTAGCTTATTATGATTTGATGTCAAAGTTGTGAACATGTCCCTTGGGTGGAGGGGGATAGGGGCTGGTTGAAGAGGATGATCTGGACTTTGTCCCCAGTTTTTACATAATTTACCTCTTTTTTTTTTTTTCTTTTTAAGTGAAATAGGGATGGTTGATTTTGTTTACGTGTTCTTCTGTACAGGTTCCACAAAGCCCACAAAGCGTATCCATCAGCTCGTTTTCCCTCGGTGATATGGGATGTGCTGCCCAAATGCGGGGCCAGCCAGGTGCACCCTCACCTTCATGGCTTTCTGGACCCAGAGAGATACCCTGGTAAGGATGTCTTGCCTCTCTGACCACACCACATACTCTGCCCTGCCTAGCGCAGTCTGTCATCAGGATGCTGGAATGGCATTGCTGGTGGAGCACCAGAATCGTGATCTTGGTGATCCAGAAGGATTTTTTTTCTCTCTGAATTTACATTGGTTCTGCATCTTTCCCTGAAAGGTCCTTCATGTAAAACTGTAACCAATATTGCATATGTAAACACATGCATAATGTGTTGCACACATGTAAAATCTCTTCACCACCTTTCGGAAGAGAAGGCCAGTTTGGCGGCTGGTATGGATGACACATATACACATAGCATGCAACCTCCATGAAATGCCATAGGAACGAGTGACTGACATTGGATTGAGTCAAATGGGAAATGAATGTTCAGTACCAGCAGGCAGGTTCTTCCCAGAGAGGCAGCCTGTTGTGTAGATAAGAGTGTGTGTGGACTGCAGAGTGCTTAGAACTTGATCTCTAACTGAGGATTGGTGCTATATAAATGCCTTCAGTAAATGATAAGTCTGACCGTCTAGAAAGCTGAGTAAAATGTAAGATTAATATGATAAACAACTAGTTTTAGTTTCAGGTAGACTAAATGAAACCCATTCAGTCGATTGGCAAGGTACCCTTTCATGGGTGTGTAGAATGTGTAGTGACTTTTCAGGTTTTACTAATGCTGATGACTTGAATTTCCCTCTCAAAAGGCTTGGTAAATCTTTCTGTTTCAATGAACAGTGCTTTCATTCCAGCACAAGGTACTTTTTCCCATTTAGCTCCAAAGACTTTTCAGATTGTTTCAGAAGCTTTTGTATTTTACATCAGAATCTCGGAAAATCATTTTTGACTTATGAAGTTAAGAGTAAAAGAAGTCTACCAGTGTTAATCAGGATGAGACTTTGTATAGCCATTGAACAGAGCAGAAAAGAAGACTCAAGGGTGACCTGACAGATAAAGGAACTCTGAAAACACAGATGCAGAGGTTTTGTAGATCATTCTTGAAGATGTTTGAGGACAATTTGGTTGGATTTTTACCAGTGAAATTATGCTTATCTAAGTCTAAGTAGTTTCGTCATGTCGCTTTGCAAAAAATGAGATGTGTTTTAGGTCCATTTAGTCACTGTAATGTGATGGTCCTGGATATGCCATGATGGATCAGACAACAGTGAACTGAATCATTCTATGTTTTGGGGAGATGCAGATTTGTTTGCTTTTCTCTACTGATCTCACTGGTTTCAGACTTTTTTTTTACTCCTCGTGATTTATTTCCTACTGAAAACAAAGCCTGGAAAGAAAAGGCTTAGACCTGTGACAGTACTTGTCACACACAGGAGTGCTGTGGAAAGTTGTAGCCCATAAGTATTGAAGGATCGGTAGATATTCACTGATTTATTAGTGTTCTCATTTTGCACGTATGAATTGTGGTTGACAAACGCAGATGTGAATTTGAAGTTGAAAAGTGTTATTCATCATTGTTCCTGTAGGGGCACTGGGGTGCCCTTTCAGTACCAATGACTCCCCCACCATCTGGAAGATCTATGCTGGTAACTTTGTCCATTCTGTTAGTCTCTTTGGCTCTGGCATTTTGGAATTTCTATTTCTCTTTTGCTTTTTTTTTTTTTTTTTCCCCCGTCATCTACTGTTTTCCTGCCTTTGAGGATGATTCCATCTTTTCTGTGAAAACTCCTACATTTTATTTTCTAGTTCCTTGCCAGTGTCTTCGTTGTAGTCTGGCGGTTAAGAATTATGAATCGTACACACTGTCTGGAGTGGACACTTGCTGTCTGTTCTGTAGTGTCTGTTTGCCCACATGGCTTTTTGATTTTTGGGGGGGGGGGGGGGGGGGGGGGGGGGGGGGCAACATTTTTGTCAATAATTCATCACGATTTTGAAAATCTGGGAACAAAAAATGAAAGATGCTTGGTACTCTCAGCACAGTCTAATTTGATATGTAGTAAGATGTCAGTAGGTTAAATACTTGTGGTTAATGTCTTTAGAATCGTCTGTCCTTTTTTTTTTCAGGATATAATATTTTCTTGTTGTTCTGACCTGTTTATGTTGTGAGCTTTCTTCCTGTGTGAATTTGACAGCTGTGTAAAGGCTATGTGTAGCCAGAGGGGCTGTAATGATTAAAACTTGATCTTTGAAATTATGATTAATTTGCCATTGCTATATTAACTTGGAGGCTGCGGTTGGAAGTAGAATGACGTGACCGGTTTGTTAAGATAAGTGTGAGGAGTGTTTGTAAGTGAAATTTGATAGCAGAGTACGCGTGGGGTTTTGTGATGTTCGAAGATTAAGGGATTGGTGTGATTCCAAGCACTGCTTTGTGATGATGTGGTGATGATGTGTGATTCCAAGCATTGCTTTGTGGTGATGTGGTGATGATGTGTGATTCCAAGCATTGCTTTTTGATGATGTTGGCAAGGGTGATATGAGATTGGTGTGATTCCAAGCATTGCTTTGTGATGATGTGGTGATGATGTGTGATTCCAAGCATTGCTTTGTGATGTGGTGATGATGTGTGATTCCAAGCATTGCTTTGTGATGATGTTGGCAAGGGTGATATGAGATTGGTGTGATTCCAAGCATTGCTTTGTGATAATGTGGTGATGTGTGATTCCAAGCATTGCTTTGTGATGATGTGGTGATGATGTGTGATTCCAAGCATTGCTTTGTGATGATGTTGGCAAGGGTGATATGAGATTGGTGTGATTCCAAGCATTGCTTTGTGATGATGTGTGATTCCAAGCATTGCTTTGTGATGATGGTGGCAGGGGTGATATGAGACTGGTGTGATTCCAAGCATTGCTTTGTGATGATGTGGTGATGATTGTGATTCCAAGCATTGCTTTGTGATGATGTTGGCAGGGGTGGTATGAGATTGGTGTGATTCCAAGCATTGCTTTGTGATGATGTTGGCAGGGGTGATATGAGATTGGTGTGATTCCAAGCATTGCTTTGTGATGATGTGCAGGGTGATGAGATGGTGTGATTCCAAGCCTTGCTTTGTGATGATGTTGGTAGGGGTGATATGAGATTGGTGTGATTCCAAGCCTTGCTTTGTGATGATGTTGGCAGGGGTGATATGAGATTGGTGTGATTCCAAGCATTCTTTGTGGTGACGTGATGGTGTGTGATTCCAAGCATTGCTTTGTGATGATGTTGGCAGGGGTGACAGAAGCCTGGCGGCAAGGAGCCCAGGAGTATTTTAGATCAACTGGCGCCAGCTTCTTCACAGACATGGCCAAAGTGTCAGCCTCACTAGGCCTTGCTGCCACTCATAGATCTGCCATTGCCTTTGCCAGTCTGGTCAGTAGGTCTTGAGTTTGTTTATCTGCTCTTGGCAGTCAGGTCTGTTGATGTTTGATATAAGCTGAACCCTGAAGCCTAAATAAAACCTTTTAACAACTGTTCTGCCTGTCCATGATTACCACTATACTGTTGATCTGCCCATAATGGTTCACCATGGTGACGGCTACGGTTTGTTCCCACATGGGTTTCTGGCCATAGATGTAAGCCTGATAAATGATGTAGCCTAACCCAAGAGCTTATTGTCTGGGATCTGATAGCGGCACTCTGCCCACCATCCTGCTAAAGGGTGGACGAGATTTCTGACTGTCCTCTGAAGGTGCATCTTCAATGCTGTGACTGGACAGTGAACTTGCTCCACCTTTGATCACTTGGGTCTGGGATAGGACAACAAAGGGGCCAGAGCAGGCAAGGTTATTGTCATAGGCTACATTCAGGAGGCAAGGTTATTGTCATTGGCCACATTCAGGAGGTAAGGTTATTGTCATTGGCCACATTCAGGAGGCAAGGTTATTGTCATTGGCCACATTCAGGAGGTAAGGTTATTGTCATTGGCCACATTCAGGAGGCAAGGTTATTGTCATTGGCCACATTCAGGAGGTAAGGTTATTGTCATTGGCCACATGCAGGAGGCAAAGTTATTGTCATTGGCCACATTCAGGAGGCAAGGTTATTGTCATTGGCCACATTCAGGCATGCAGTCTTGGTTTGGAATGAAGGGCATGTTGAGAGTGTGACCAAGCCAGCTTCGTGCCACTCTAAGGACCCATTCCTTGTGGAAGGCATGAACCTCTCACTATAAAAGGTGAAGCCAAAGTGACTTAAAAGCAAGTGTTGAAGGTGAGGTTCCTGATAGAGCATTTGGTGAGTAGCTTGAGGTCATTGAGGCCAGAGAAGACCAGATTTCATTCAGTGAATGCTGTAACTTTTTTTTCATAATCACCTGGGAACAGCTTGTAGGAAAAAAGAGCAACAGATGAGTGAAGAAACAAACAAAAACAAACAAACAAAAAAAACCCTGATCAAATGTTGACTGGGTAAACATGTAATCAACATCATAACATATTCTTGTTAACATTATTTGGATCAGGTATTTATTTTATTTTTACCTGATTGAAAAACAAACTAAACAAACAGAAAAACCTTTGCGTTCATAGTTCAGTGTGTATCATGGCTGTCAACTGTAAATTCAGACTGCAGATGAACTGAGTATCCTTTGATCATTGATGTATGGTTTGAGAGAGGGTAGCATTTGAATTTGGTTTTGTTTTATTGTTGTGAAAGGTTCCCCGTAAAGACCACGAAATCGTCGTCATAGCACCATCAGCTAACCAAGACTTCTTTGAGCTGCTGTATTTTGCCCTGAGAGGTGAGGGAGCCAGGTCTGAGCCTGGAACTTTAACCAGAGCATGTCAGCTGGTGGTTTAGAATGTCAGGCTTGCGTGGCTTGTTTCTTTATGTCTTGAAGTGAGGGAATTTGGTTTATTGAATTGGTTTATGAGCTGGTTTATTCCTCTTTTTTTTTCTGTTAGCTGTTTCATCTTCCTTGCCCTCACAGTGACATCACTTAAATGATGTCAGACGTACACTTTACAGCAGACTTTACAGTGACGTCACTTAAATGATTTCAGACGTACACTTTACAGCAGACTTCACAGTGACATCACTTAAATGATGTCAGACGTACACTTTACAGCAGACTTCACAGTGACGTCACTTAAATGATGTCAGACGTACACTTTACAGCAGACTTTACAGTGACGTCACTTAAATGATGTCAGACGTACACTTTACAGCAGACTTCACAGAAAGTGTACGTCTGACATCATTTAAGTGACGTCACTGTGAAGTCTGCTGTAAAGTGTACGTCTGACATCATTTAAGTGACGTCACTATGAAGTCTGCTGTAAAGTGTACGTCTGACATCATTTAAGTGACGTCACTTAAATGTCAGACGTACACTTTACAGCAGACTTCACGGTGACGTCACATCTGACATCATTTAAGTGACGTCACCGTGAAGTCTGCTGTAAAGTGTACGTCTGACATCATTTAAGTGACGTCACTTAAATGATGCCAGACGTACACTTTACAGCAGACTTCACAGTGACGTCACTTAAATGATGTCAGACGTACACTTTACAGCAGACTTCACAGTGACGTCACTTAAATGATGTCAGCAGACTTCACAGTGACGTCACTTAAATGATGTCAGCAGACTTCACAGTGACGTCACTTAAATGATGTCAGACGTACACTTTACAGCAGACTTCACAGTGACGTCACTTAAATGATGTCAGACGTACACTTTACAGCAGACTTCACAGTGACGTCACTTAAATGATGTCAGACATACACTTTACAGCAGACTTCACAGTGACATCACTTAAATGATGTCAGACGCACACTTTACAGCAGACTTCACAGTGACATCACTTAAATGATGTCAGCAGACTTCACAGTGACATCACTTAAATGATGTCAGCAGACTTCACAGTGACGTCACTTAAATGATGTCAGATATACACTTTACAGCAGACTCAATGGAAACCTTGTTCGTAGATGTCCAACCAGATGTGATTTTTGAGTTCCAAAACAGATGAATATTTTCTATCTGGTCTTAGGTTTAGTAGAAGAAAGATTTTAACTTTTTCTCTGCATATACTGGGGGAGCCAGTCCTTCCCTTTGTGCGTGTGCTGTTCATGGGTACACAGCTAGTTCCATTACTGCAGGTTTTAGGAATGTTATATGTGTTTGGACACCTGGGTTTATTCCTGTGACATCAGAGGATGAGGATGATGAAGCTGATGCTGTGGTCTGAGACTACATCGCAGGGCTGTACCATACACTTTGCATCGCAGGGCTGTACGCATACACTTTACATACACTTGCAGCAGGCCTGTACCATACACTTTGCATCGCAGGCCTGTACCATACACTTTGCATCGCAGGGCCTGTACCGATACACTTTGTATCGCAGGGCTGTACTGTCACTTTGCATCGCAGGGCTGTCACATTCACTTTGCATCGCAGGGCTGCACCATACACTTTGCATCGCAGGGCTGCACCAGTATACTACTTTGCATCGCAGGGCCTGCACGCGTACCTACACTTTGCATCGCAGGGCTGCACCATACACTTTGCATCGCAGGGCTGCACCATACACTTTGCATCGCAGGGCTGCACCATACACTTTGCATCGCAGGGCTGCACCATACACTTTGCATCGCAGGGCTGTACCATACACTTCCTTTCATGGTGTAACCCAGATTTAGTGAGGGCTGAAGAGGCTTGTATTTGTGTGTATGTTCAGATATATGTTTATGTTTGAGAGAGAGAGAGACAGAAGGAGAGAGAGTGAGTCAGCCGTATGTAACTTAATTGAGTGTTGTTGTCAGTGTGGTTAGGTAAGTGGGAGAAAATCTGAGATGTTTTTCATTAGAACGGGCACAGGAAGTTCTAAATCACAGAAAACTCCATCAGTGCATTGGATGTCAGGACTGTGCAGTACTGTAGGACCACAATGTGGTGTTTAAACATTTTCAATAATGACATTCTGTAAGTAAACATATGCAACTCTTGTTTCATGGCATTAAAAGTCTCTTCTCTTTTCTTTTCTTAAATTGTTACAAAGCTGACATGAGTCCCTTAACTCAGTGTTTTCACATGCTTGAACCTTCTTAATTTCTAGCTAACAGTCACTCAAGACATGTTAGTTATCCTTCATGTGGTCTCACAAGACCAGCAAGAACTTTTCTTTCATATGCTTTCTTCATGTCCTAAACTGGTCCAAGATGGTGGTGCAGAGTATGATGATCTGCTGTATTGGTTCCTTGTTTTCAGCTCTAGTGGATGATCTGAAAAGGTACTGCTTCTCCTTGGGCATGGCATACCCATCACTGGTGAGTCAGCTGTGTTCCTCTTTGTATGTGTGTGTGTTTTTCAATCTGCAGAATTGTAAGCAAAGACATGTTGATGTATGTATGCTTTATGTTTGACGGTATGTCGGTGAAAAACATATTTGAAAGATGGTCTTCCTTGCAGTCCAGCTTCTTTGAATCAGAAGGCTCTGTTTGAACCCAGAGAGCTTTCAAGTCATCGCTGGAAGATGTTTTTAGAGCCAAGCAGAAAACACAGCATATGGCCAGAGCTAGCAATAGTAGCATTCTTCTGCATAAATCCAAACAAATTTATACTTTTTTTCTAGACTTCAGATCTCTGATAAGTTATTGTCATAAATGTAGGGGAATTCTTTGTCTGCATTGGCTTTTACCTCTTCTTATTTGTTCCATGTAAGTGTTTGAGTGTTCCATGTGAGTGTCAAGAGACCCAAATAAAGGCTATTTCAGTCAGCTCTTACCCACTGTGAGGCTTCTGTACTGACAATGCTTGGGTTACAAAGCAGTATGAGGGGCCACATCGGCACTTGGCATGATTTGATCTCCCATGCATTCTTTTTGTGGGAAGGTTGTAATCATGCAGTTTCTAGCCTCATGAGACTTTGAACCTCTTACTGACGGTTCCTTAGAGAATTTGACCCTTAAGATAATGCAGCATGCTGCTTGCTGTCATTGGCAGTGAGATTCATGCCTTGTCTAGAGATCTATGTCTGGTGGTCAAGAATACTAACGGCTCAGTCACTGTCTGTGTGTGTGCTCTGCTTTCCTAGCCATGAACTGCAAGCTCCATGACCTGACTTGTAGCTCATCTCCGCTGGCTCCTTTGTTGTCTTTTCCCATGAACAACAATGAATGGGGGGGGGGGGGGGGGGGGGGGGAGTGTGTGTGGAGGGGGTTCTGCCCTGCAAGACATTTGAACATTTATTTGAAAAGGAGATTTGGGTCCTCAGTGCTTCAGACTCTGATGTTAACACAGACCATAAGCTCCTTGATCAGACTGTCTTATGTTAACAGACCCTAAACTCCTTGATCAGTGCTTCAGACTGTCTGATGTTAACACAGACCCCTTGTTCAGTGCTTCAGACTGTCTGATGTTAAGACAGACCATAAACTCCTTGCTCAGTGCTTCAGACTGTCTGATGTTAACACAGACCCCTTGATCAGTGCTTCAGACTGTCTGATGTTAACACAGACCATAACCTCCATGATCAGACTGTCTGATGTTAACAGACCATAAACTCCTTGATCAGTGCTTCAGACTGTCTGATGTTAAGACAGACCATACGCTCCTTGATCAGTGCTTCAGACTGTCTGATGTTAAGACAGACCCTTGATCAGTGCTTCAGACTGTCTGATGTTAAGACAGACCCTAAGGTCCTTGATCAGTGCTTCAGACTGTCTGATGTTTAAGACAGACCCTAAGGTCCTGATCAGTGCTTCAGACTGTCTGATGTTAACACAGACCCTAAGGTCCTTGATCAGTGCTTCAGACTGTCTGATGTTAAGACAGACCCTAAGGTCCTTGATCAGTGCTTCAGACTGTCTGATGTTAAGACAGACCCCTTGATCAGTGCTTCAGACTGTCTGATGTTAACACAGACCCTAAGGTCCTTGATCGGTGCTTCAGACTGTCTGATGTTAAGACAGACCCCTTGATCAGTGCTTCAGACTGTCTGATGTTAACACAGACCCTAAGGTCCTTGATCAGTGCTTCAGACTGTCTGATGTTAAGACAGACCCTAAACTCCTTGATCAGTGCTTCAGACTGTCTGATGTTAACACAGACCCCTTGATCAGTGCTTCAGACTGTCTGATGTTAACACAGACCCTAAGGTCCTTGATCAGTGCTTCAGACTGTCTGATGTTAAGACAGACCCCTTGATCAGTGCTTCAGACTGTCTGATGTTAACACAGACCTAAGGTCCTTGATCAGTGCTTCAGACTGTCTGATGTTAACACAGACCCCTTGATCAGTGCTTCAGACTGTCTGATGTTAAGACAGACCTAAGGTCCTTGATCAGTGCTTCAGACTGTCTGATGTTAACACAGACCCCTTGATCAGTGCTTCAGACTGTCTGATGTTAAGACAGACCCTATGGTCCTTGATCAGTGCTTCAGACTGTCTGATGTTAACACAGACCCTAAGGTCCTTGATCAGTGCTTCAGACTGTCTGATGTTAACACAGACCCCTTGATCAGTGCTTCAGACTGTCTGATGTTAACACAGACCCCTTGATCAGTGCTTCAGACTGTCTGATGTTAAGACAGACCCTAAGGTCCTTGATCAGTGCTTCAGACTGTCTGATGTTAACACAGACCCTAAGGTCCTTGATCAGTGCTTCAGACTGTCTGATGTTAACACAGACCCTAAGGTCCTTGATCAGTGCTTCAGACTGTCTGATGTTAAGACAGACCCTAAACTCCTTGATCAGTGCTTCAGACTGTCTGATGTTAACACAGACCCTAAGGTCCTTGATCAGGAGGGTGATCAGGCAGGCTTAGGCAATGGCCAGAAACTGTTTACCACAGTGGATAAGGTACATGAAGTCTGGACTTTTTCTCACGGCCATTTCAGCACTATGATGGAGCTTGGGAACATTTTATTTGATGTATATTTCTGAAGGTCAGATAGTTCTTGATTATTTACAGGGTTTTGTGCATACTCAGACCATGCACTTCCTCAAAAATGAATACATGCACTAATTTCCTTGCTTTCCTGCCTCTCTCTCTCTCTCTCACTCTCTCTCTCTTTCTCTCTCTCTCGCTCTCTCTCTCGTCTAAGAATCTTTGTTTTATTTATCGCCGTTACCAGATTAGACCAAGAGCAGGAGTGAAAACATTGTCTTTGTTTATCAGGAAGGACTAGAAGGTGTCATTCCAGCATATGCCAGAGTCATCACCCGTGGAGTGGTGACTGATGTTCGGTCTGACGTGAGTTCTCTGGAACTGTTTACGGTGAGTTTATTTTGCCTTGGAAGATTAATAATTCAGGTGCCAAAAGATGAAAAGAAAAAAGTGTTTCATTGCAATTATTGCTTCAAGCACTTTAATTGCCAAGTCCTGTGAATGAATGGCAGCTTTATAAGAGATGGTCATAGCATGTTTTCTGTTGTTGTTTTTAAATGTTATGAAGTTGACTACCCACTGTTCAGCACTCGCTGTTCAGCACTAATGGTGTGGGAATGTCACCCATCTGTATACTGCTATGCATACAATAGCTTCACCAGGTGCCTGTAGTTTTCGGGACAACCTCATGTTAGACTGTTTATCCCTCTTAGTAGCATATCCTTTGCAGCCTAACCAGGGGCCTCAGGTTTTTAAATCAACCTCATGTTGGATTATTTGCTTCTCTTTGTATGGTCAATCAGTCTTTGCTCAGAATGGACCCAAGATACTTGGAGAAGGTCAAGATGAGGTAAAACCCTGGCTCTTCTTGACAACCAAGTTCACATCACAGTGAAGGTCAACAAATCTGCAAGTCACCGGTGACATCACTTCCGTGTAAGCGCAAGACAGCACTGGGTGTTGACATGACTCCAAATGGAAAAATGAGGTGTTAAAAAAGATGAATGCGTCAGGTGGATTCTCTGCATCCTCAACAAGAAGCATATAACGAACAATTATGATGGGCAGCAAGTCAACACTTACTTGGGCAAACAAGAATCTCAGTTTGCAGTTATCATCTGTTATAAGCATGCCTGCTTCAGGCAGGTATCTCACCGTGACTCTCTTCTCAACAGGGTCCAGTAGAGGGAAGATATCCCAGAGACAGACCGAAGACATCCTGGATAATATCAAGGCTTGAACGTGTTGCAGTACCTCTGCCTCATTTGGCATGATGGATGATAGAAGGCTGTAGAGATCTCTGACTGTCCAAGCGTGTGTCACAGCACAGCTGAACTTCTGTCACTGGACAACAGAGAAAATAGAATTTTGTAGCTGCCACACACACACACACACACACACACACACACACACACACACACACACACACACCACACACACACACTTGCACACACAAGTCTTTCAGGTAGTTCAGGTACGAAAGTGTGTTCATTTCACAGGATGGAAAACCTGGTTTGAACACTCCTTCTTCCTTTCCCTTTATGTTTCTGAATGGCAAAGAATCTGGCCTTCCTCTTGTACTGGGAAATGTACAATCCTGGCAAAATGCAGCACAATTAAACCTCCCATTGAATACTGCTTCCCTTTGAAGATTGTTTTTGCTAGATCATTTTTAGTTCTTGTGTGTGCTAGATCTACCTTCCATTAAAGACTGCCTCACTTTAAGGACCAAGTTTGTCAGGATTCATGGAGATCTTGATGGAGACTTCTCACTGAACAATGCTGTTGTTATGTTTCTGTGATTGCAGGCAACCAACGTGAACATTGACCCATTCATGGTGGCCAGAGTACTCAGAGCCTCGGTACAGAAAAGACACAACGCGTTCACTTCACCACAGAATTGAAGATCAGGGGAGAGTGTGGGTGGAAGCTTCCTCAGGCTGTCCCTGTGTGTAGCTCATGTTTCCTGGCAGGGTTTTTTCTACGGATTGTTACTGTATACTGGAAAGAATACAATACAGCATAATACGATGATTGTGAGGTCAGACAAATGGACTGTGTGGGAGAAAACTTGGCCTATGGTACTGAAGCCGCATCTGTGCATGGATGGCTGCTTCAGGACATTTCTTTGTCTTCTGCTTCTTTTCTCTCTCTCTCTCTGTCTCTCTGTCTGTCTGTCTGTCTCTCTCTCTTTTATTTTCCTCCCTGGGTGATCTCCTAGTGAAGGCATAGTGAAAACAAGATAATGTTGGTTGTTGGTGCTTCATTCAAGTGTGATGGCTCGTGTGGCACTGTGTGGAGTGACCTCATGGTGAGACAGTCTGTACTGTGACCTCATGGTGAGACAGTCTGTACTGTGACCTCATGGTGAAACAGTCTGTACTGTGACCTCATGGTGAGACAGTCTGTACTGTGACCTCATGGTGAGACAGTCTGTACTGTGACCTCATGGTGAGACAGTCTGTACTGTGACCTCATGGTGAGACAGTCTGTACTGTTACCTCATGGTGAGACTGTTACCTCATGGTGAGACAGTCTGTACTGTTACAGTCTGCACTGTTACCTCAGGGTGAGACAGTCTGTACTGTGACCTCATGGTGAGACAGTCTGTACTGTGACCTCATGGTGAGACAGTCTGTACTGTTACCTCATGGTGAGACAGTCTGTACTGTTACCTCTTCCTTTCTTCCTCTCCTCAGAAGCAGCTGAAAGAAAGTTCCACTGTTGTTACTTGTTACAAGGAAGGTCTTTATTCTGAGGGTCCTTTCCCTTCTCTTCCCTAACTGCAGAATGTGTTGATTCAAGCTCTTTCTGGGGAATTGTTTGGTGGTGCTGAGTTCTGTATTGTTTGAGAAGTCTGAGTGCCAGTCTTTGACGCCTACACCAACCCTCTGTCCCTTAAAGAGAAAAAACAGAGAAGAATCATCAATTGCCTGAGGGTGAAAGAACAGGCACTTGTGTTGGATCGCTGTGCTGAACTTCCGACTTCAGTTTGGGGTCCAACCTCAAGGGCCCGATCTTGACTGATACTTGATAGTTATGTGTATTTCCTGTTTGAAAAATTCACCCCTGATATGTTGTTTTCTCTTCCCACTCATTATGGTTGTGACTGAGGGACACACCATTTGACAAACACAGTTGCTGTTTTCATGGGGACAAGAGGTTTTTGTTGTTGTTTTTGTCACCTGCAGTGACTGGAACCTAAGCTGCTCAATTCACACGTTCACGTTTGCTGAAGAGAGAAAGGCCAAGCGTTTCTCCATAGTGCTTTGTTCACGCTGCCAGAGCTCTTACCTGTTCAAGTATGGAGAACATTTCTGGTGGTCCTTCTCACTCTGTCATGATGACCCTGCAGACATTGCTCATGACTGTTGACTTATGCACAATAACCAGCAGCCTGCCCGTACCCCACATCCCCCCAACAGGGGTTCGGTTTGCCCTTAGCCCACATCCCCCCTACAGGGGTTCGGTTTGCCCTTAGCCCACATCCCCCCTACAGGGGTGCGGTCAGAGGAGAGTTGCCAGGTCTCAACCATTCGCCCCTCTGAATCCATCTGTTTATCCTCTTCTGTCTTTTCAACTTGAGTACTCTTGAGCCTCATGACCTGAGGAAGATCCCCAGTGGCCCAGAGCTTCTGTATGAAATACAAGTACTCTTGAGCCTCATGACCTGAGGAAGATCCCCAGTGGCCCAGAGCTTCTGTATGAAATACAAGTACTCTTGAGCCTCATGACCTGAGGAAGATCCCCAGTGGCCCAGAGCTTCTGTATGAAATACAAGTACTCTTGAGCCTCATGACCTGAGGAAGATCCCCAGTGGCCCAGAGCTTCTGTATGAAATACAAGTGTAAGCTCTTCTTCACAACGTGTCTTCTCTTTTTTTATCCTGAGTGAGATAATACGAGTTGAGAACAGTTCCATTTTAGGAGCTGAAATGATTCTTTCTAAAGTCTTTCTTAAGTCCAGCTTTGGCGTGATGTCACATATTGCCACGCAAAGGTTTTCTTGTGATTTATGGGCAGGTAATGCTGTCTGTGCACTTGTTAATGTTAACTTTTTTTTTCATGTAGAATCTCATCTGGAATAACAATGACATATCCACTAACATATCAGAATGATGCCTTTTTCTTTTTCTTTTTTCTTCTTCTTTAAAACTGTGAGTGTCATATATTCTAATTAATTTATCAATAATCAATGAAAATAATGGATTGATTGGCTAATTATTGTGCTTTGTCATTTGTGTAGTAATTTTGCTGAGAAAAATATTTAGCTATTGTGAACTGTTGTTGATGATGAGGTGTATTATATCATCGTATGCTTGTGTGTTTTTATCCATGGCAAGGCTTTCTTTTCCGGTGGTGACAGCACTGAAACAGTCCTATGTGGTGGGCTGGGCTAAAGTTACTCTGAAAAATGCTAAAGTTACACTGTTAAATGAAACAGACTACAGCGTTACTTAAAACATGGTGAAACATGAATGAAGAAGAAAAACCAGGTGCAAAGTGACACTCCTTTCGCACACAGTACAAAACAGGTAGGTGATTTTGAAATTATGTTTTTAAAGGACATTACAAACAACAGACGTAAAAAATGTACAAAATAATATCCCATTGATAGCAGTCAGCGAGAGAACATCATGCTATGGCTTGCAGACTGATGCTGACAGCAGTCTGGGAAGTGGTGTTTGTGCATTTTGATGTAGGTCATTTGTAACATTTGAAGAAGACCTGTTTGTTAGAATTTCACTTGTCTGCTTTGTATTGTGTTTTGAGAAATCACCTTGCACCTTGGTTTATCTGTTCATTTATATATTTTACCATATGATCACAATGGAACGAAAATTACTCACAGTTGTCTTGGGAATAACCAACTGTACAATGTATTAGTATGAGTGCCATGAATCCTGTTAGTAAAGACCCTTGGCATTCAGACTGCTTACGTTATAAGACCTGCTGGGTTCTTTGTTTTTTTCTGAAACGTTTGAACTTTTTACCAGGTTTTCCTATCAGTAAAGACTCCCTTCCCTTTGATAGGGATAGGACTATTCCTCAAATGCAGGGATTTCAGCAGATTCAGAATCTGATTTCCTTGCGTCCATCGCTTGCTTCTGTGGATCAAGCACCAACAACATGTGCACAGCAGGCCTAGTTGGGAAAGCTTCAGACTTTGTCTTTCCCTCAATCCATGATTCAGTTTCCACTCAAGACAGACAAGCTGGATGAGATGCTTGTGTTGAAGTGATCTTCAGCGCAGACTCCAGTCCTCTGCAGGTCTGTCCAATGAGTTTTCAAAAGGTCCTGTGTGTGAACGCATGCAAGAAACACCTTGCACACACGTTAACTCCCTTTCCACCTTTATGATATGAAAAGTACATCATGTGCGGGTAGGACTGAAGACACAAAAACAAAAAACATGTGCATGTTAGTTTTGTGTTTGGACGTTATCCCAGAAGATGGAAAGTGGCTACCTGAATTGTGGAATAAACAATAATCACATATGCAAAAATCTCACCGGTTGTGAACCTTGGGGCTTTTGCCAAGGAATGAAGAATTTTTTTGAAAAAGAGAAAAAAAAAAAAAACAATACTGTGTTGCATGCATTTCTATGCAAATTATAGAAACAGTCTGCTGACCATGTATCATCGTTCCATCCCCCCATCCTCCCTTGATGTATACTTTTTTTCCCTAGCTCACCGCTGCTTTGAAGAACTTCTTTCTTCAACTCTTATCTTTGACCCAGTTGTTTTCCTCCCAGTAAAGACTCTTGCCCCCAGTTCCACACCCATCACTCAACCCTGCTGTTACCACCACCCCCCCCCCCCCCCCCCCCCCACCTCCTGACCTCCCTTCCTGACCTCCCTTCTCTTTTTCAAGACCTTTTTCTTTTTAGGGATTTCCATTTGTTACACTAAGGTTCCACCACTTCTTTTTTTTAATTTTTTTTTATTTCCATTGTTTTATGTTCAGTTTGGTTGGATAAGCAATGAGAGAGATTACTCTTTTATTTTTTCATGTGCACATAGAAGTTAGATCAGTCATTTTGTTTCTAAATGTGTATGTTTTACATCCAGTTTACATGTACGCATAGCATTCAGAGTACACCTGCTTTATATGTATCTGTGTATGTTTTACATGCAAGTTGTTTGGATGAATGACTAGTTAGGTAAAAAAAGGCTTACTGTATTTTCACCTATGTCCATTTGTTACACATGTGGACAATGAAGTCGGCATTATTCACAGAAAGCCATTGGTGATTGTTGTTCTTAGATTGTTGTTGTCAGTGAGACAAGTGTCTTCTGGATTTCATGGTCAGTTCCAGCCATTGCAACAACAGATGTTTCTGCATATCTACATGGATATTTTAACCTGAATAGTTTCCTGCATGCAGTCATTAGCACTGTCACTGCATGTTCTGTTGTGGTGAATCACCAATTGCTGGTCAGGGAAGAGGAATGCATTTATCAAGCAAAAGGAATAGAATGGAAGAGTGGATGCTTCTGGTAATGGTTGTATCGTTTTGACTCTCTCGTCTAACCAACAGACAGTTCTGGATATTTAGTCACACATGATTTGATTGTAGATATTGTCTAGAGTCCAATTCCCTCGAGTTTGCAGCAGAATTTAAATAGACATAACCCTTATGTTGCCAAACTCGCATGCAAGTGAAAGGCTTGTTGCTGATCTTGCTTAAATAGAGCAGCTAGGTGGCAGGACTTCCTGTGTGCAAGCTTACTTTCTCATTTCAAGAGAAACATTGCCACCGTCTCATGTCAATGCCTGCTGATTCACCTGCTTGCAAGTAACAGCCAGTCCTAATTTCTGAGAACCATCTCCTCCCCGTATCCTCCACCCAGGACATCCCAGTCAAAAGCTTCAAGCTGTCGCACCCTCTCTAAATTCACAACGGAACAGCTGCATCCAATCACGAGTTTGGAATTCAGAAAAAGCAGATTCAGATGAGCAAAATTTATAACCTAATGATCCCAAATTTGATGACCTATTATAGGATAGCAGGTGTGGCCAAAGCAAGACAGAAACTGAAAGTTACACTGTTGAACCCGTAAAAAAAAAGGAGGAGGGGTGGGGAGTGGCGAGCCTTGACCCAACAACAGCAAGCTGTTGGCTGTGTTATTTACAGTGATTGTGACGGCAGTGAGAGTATCTGTGCTATGAAAGACGAGGGTTATCAAAGCCATATCATGGAGGGTAGAAAGTAATGACCAATACAAAGATGAAGAATGGTTATCATGGCTAACTGTGTGGTTAGAAGGGCAGAGGGAGGGGAGCAGGGCCACTGCCTTGTAACTTGAGTCTGAGGCATTCAGCAAATGCTGGCAATGCCAGCGACAGATGTGTTGAATCCAGTGGATGTTCAAGGGAATGATGTTTTAATAGCTGATTTCAACCCCATCTGCACAGGCATATGTGTGTGTTTGTGAGAGATGGAGCGAATGTGTGTGCATGTGTGTATTGTGACTGTTGGTAAGTGTGCGTTTTGTGTGTTATGTGGCAATGTGTGTGTGTGTGTGTGCACATGCATCCTGAGTTTTATATCTGTGCATTTCCCTTCATATTACACAAACTTTGAAAATGTTGTTGACTAAACGTTCACCATATTGCTAGTGTACAATCTATTTCCTCCATGCCTATACAATGCAATGTAGAGTGCTATGCTTTCCTATTGACACAGATATAACATACAGCATGGAGAGGATGTGCAGCTTGTGTAACTACCCCCACAGGTTTTGTTATGTTTTTGTCAGAAAGTGGACAATTCCCATTTGAACTCCATCAAACAACACAATCACATTGTAGATAATTTGTCTTCTTTTTATCTTTGCTTTTTATTTAATAGCCTGAGAGTTTGTGTTGATCTTGTTAAACGAAGACAGTTTTTTTGTTTGTCTTTGTTTTTTTTAATTGGCTTTAGAGTTCGTGTTGATAGTGTTAAAGAAAGAGAGATATGTTTCTTTCTTTTTAGATAAGCCTGAAAGTCTGTGTTGATGGTATGAAATGAACAGTGGTTTTTGTTGTTGTCACTTTGGGTTTTTTTATTTCACAGTTGTATGTCATTATATCTGCTTACTGTGTTTCATTATAACAATTTGGTCATTTGGGCATCAGTCCTCAGGAAGTTATGTCTTCATGTTTTTGTTATTGTTTTGGCCTTTTACGGTGGGGGTGGAGGGAGGGATGGATGCTGTTTACAACAAACGCTTTTGACTTTTTACAATCTTCCAGGTATTTCAGCTAGAACTCCATGAATGGTTTGCTATTGTGTTATTATGTCTTTGTCCTCAGTTCCAGAGATTGTCGTTTTTGTTTTTTTTTCACTTCCTTTTTTTTCTGCTCAAAATATATTATGGCATCCCTTTTCATCCCCTCTTCCTGCTCCACATATTTTTAAAAGATACTGAGAAGGAAAATGTTCTTTCAAACCAGTTTACTCTTCAGATCCAAGAAAAAAATGTAAGTCTTTTTTTCCCTGGTCTTTTCTGTTGTTCACACTTTTTTTTTTCAGTTTCCTCCCTATCCTACCTGTCATGTCTTTTTTTTTTTTGTTTCCAGGTTTCAATAGGAGAGATCATTAAAAGAAATGATAACATTTCAACCACAAATACAACTGTGTTTTCTTAATGTTGTCAGTTACTTTGATAACTCAGATCCATATTTGTTTTATTTGTAAAACTGTATGCCTTGGAATGTAAAAAGAAAAATACTGCCAAGTGCCTGTGGTTTAAAAGAGTGTAAGGTTTCCGAGCCAATGTAGAGAAAACTTTTAAAGCTCATGTGACCAGTCGTGGCCTTGACGACCCAAGCATGCTGTTTTCAGGACTATTGACCACATGCGTAATATCTGCATAATATTTTACACAATGTTCCTTTAAAACTCGGTAATCACTTCACTGGCTTGGAGTTCTGTTGTCATGTTTGTATATCAAGGCAAAACTAACTTTCATTCTTTGCGCAACATGGACTGAATTTTGTCTTCACACGCTCCTAATTGCAGTGTGTTCTTACCCAATTTGGGCAGCAGTGACTAGAAGAATGGAAATGAATAAATTGACAAGAGCAGTCCTCCTCAGCCTCAAAAGAAGTGAGCTCCCTTCAAAGAGCATGATACTGACACATCCTTAGTTCTGCGGGTTTTTTGTTGTGTATATTTTTTTTTTCATTTGAGCTAGTTTTTTTTGTAATGTGATGTCATTTTGATTATGTTGATGTCAGTTTTAGGATGAATGTGGGCTTTCCACATATCCCCACATTGTAAAAGATGATATTGCTTTACTTTGTAGTATTTTGTGAAGGAGGAATGACATCATGTTTTACACTGTTCCTGTTTATGCTTATTCTTGATGTCACAAACTCTGGTAAAGTGTAGTTTTGTATTTGTTGTATGCATATGTATGTGCATTTTCTTTTATTGAATTGTGTCTGTCTCACAAATGAAATGCTTTTTTCTTAAAGGATGCTTCAGTTAAGCCATTCAATGCCATTTTTTGTTTTGGTAGTTGCACCCTATTTGCGAAGCCATTTTGGGCTGCGGAGGGTAATAATTAACAAAAAAATTCTAACATGGAAACTATTGCAAGAAAGTGGACATAACCTACACTTTTTGAAGAGGAAATTGAACAGGCTATCCATTTATGACAGTTTTAAATACATTTGACATGTTGGTTAGCAATAAATTTAGGATAAATATGAGATAAATGAATTTCACATACTGTCAGAAAATATATTATAAAGGATCAGTAAAAACAGAAGAACAAAATCAGGAAATAAATGGGAAATCAAAAAGAAATGTGTCCTTACCTTTATAGAAGCAACAATCCAGAATTTTAATCCAAAATTTCAGAATTGAACACACATTCCTTCCAGAATTCATTGTCTGCCATCTTGAAACCTTTGTCTCAAACTGCTAGAGGGGTACTAAAAATAACGAGCTGCAATGACTCAATGAAACCTGACTGGGTCTTGCCCCTCATGAATGATTAATCAGGATATATTGAGCTTGCGTGCTGGTGCCTTTGGGAATTCCTAAACTTTACAATAAAAATGGGAAAAATTCTGAAATTACGATGACGTATGTATACGTTATTGGCAAGTACTGTAACATATTATGGAATGTACATGTATTTCATTGGCACTGAAGAGGTTAAATCACCAAAATTAAGTTGGAATCTATTTCATATTTTGAATGACTCACCCAAAGTACACGAATTCATGAGTTTTCTTGCTTTAATCATACCAAATACATGACTTGAGCAATAATAAATATTTAACTTTTTTTTTTCTCTTTCTTGTTTATTTCTTTTAACCTTCATTCTTCTAGACGTTCTTTTTTTCTTTCATCATATTTCAGTCATCTAGTTTCAGTGTCTTTTCTTCTTTTGGCTTCTCTCTCTCTCTCTCTCTCTCTCTCTCTCTCTGTCCTTTTTTTTTTAGGATTTTTTTTTTTTTTTGTAATCACTCTAACTGCATTTCAAGTTAAACACTTTTTGAATACAGGGTTCATATGTTGAAGATTTGCTAGAAGAATGAAAAACAAATGAAAGCTTTATGACCAGTTTGTTCCACTGTTTTGTGTTGTTTTCTTTTAAGAAGGAGAGGAAGATGCAGCATTTTTGAGCAGTTTGGATCAGTGATGATTGATGAGAATTCCAGCCAATGAACAACACACTGTTTGTTTGGATGATTTTCTTTTACCTGTTGCCTTATATTGCATGCTTACTGTCCATATTTCATAACAAGCAGTTTTAAAGGGTGTTCTCTTGATGCATATTGCTAGAGCCATTGATTTATAGCAATATTCAAATGTACCATAGACTTGATTGAATATATCATGATAATTTCTTCTGTGGTGAACCTGCCCAACTCACCATCCCTCCATCATAAATGGTTTTACCTTCCACAATCTATTTATGCATACGAGGAAACCACAAAGCATGTGCATATCATTCTCTTCTCAAATCTCAATTCTGTTTATGTACACAACAGTATATGATTTTCTTATTATGTGGTAGGGAGCAGTTCTGTAACAAGAGTCCAGATTTAGTATCGTATTTCGCACTTTCTTTTCTGTAAACCCATGAATGAAGGGAATTGAGTGTTAAAGGAACTCTGGCACAAGGGGAAGTATTAATGAATAGAAATTTAAAATGAAGGGAATTGAGTGTTAAAGGAACTCTGGCACAAGGGGAAGTATTAATGAATAGAAATTTAAGAGTGAAAGGGTGAAGGAATCAGACAGAGACTGCATGAAAGAAAAAAGTGGAAATCAGAGTTTTCACATAAGTTATTGGGGCTGAGTATTGCAAACTTGCATTCCTTGTGCTTAACATTGATTCCAGTAAAATATAAGAACACAAAAAGGGGAAAAAAGAAGGATCCATTAAGTAGAATGATTTCATCGGAAATCTGCATACTTCTGTTTCAAATCAAGGCCAGCTCTCTCCTTTTGAGGTTTGAAAGTGAAGAAACTTTGAGCAGAAAAGAGTTAGTTTCAAAACGGAAGGACTGAGGGTGGAAAATGAAGCAAAATTTAGAAAGAGAGGGGGTTAGCTACCGCTAAGGACAAAGACAAACAAAGTACAGTACAAAACACAATGCATTTCAGCCTCTTGGGTCTTCTTCAGGCAAAAACAAATAACATTTAGGACAGTGAAAATGAAGAATGAGAAACCACTTATCTTCTCATATTTGGTGCAAAATCGTTGTCATATCTGACTCAAGAAGAGACAGTACAGAATGTGAGAAGGAACATGACCGACCATTTCATGAACACATGTGTGGGTGAAATGTTTTAATCGATATCTCGTTACAGACAGTGGTATCCTAGTTAAATGGGTAATTTTCAAGCTTACTGTTGACAATCTTTGTCCAGAAATTGAATGGCTGTGGTATATAACAAATGGCATTTGGAATTGATCATTTTGTACGGAAGTCTCCAGGCCTCATCCCGGAATGTTTTTAGCATTGAATGATCATTTCATTTGACATTTTGGATCCACTGAACACTGACCATGTCAGTCCCTAACCCAACTCTCCCAACTGTCATTCCTTTTTTTCAGGTAGTTAGTATACTGCTGTTTGACTTGTGGGTGTAAACTGAATTGCTTAATTGCCTCCTATTTTCATGTGTGAATTTGAAATGTCTTAGTTTAATGGTGACAGTCTTTTTTTTCGGTGATTTTAATTATTGCAAAATGTTTCGCTTCCATTTTTAAAGGCTTACTAGAATGGCCTTTAAACAATTGATGTTGATTTTACTTGTGTGCTTATGGTGTAAATTGATTTTGAAATTGTTCTGGTGAGACATTCATGTTTGTAATATTGTTTGGGGAAACAATGTCTTTCTTTGAAATCCAGTTACGCTTTGGTGGGAAATGTGCTGCGTAAGTAGATCAGTTTGCTGTGCATTTGCCATAATGACATTGTCCATTAAGTATGCAAGTTAAGTTTGATGTTTAGTTTTCATTTAATTTCTTGTTCACTGGATTCTGTTGGGTGTTACAAAAGACTGCCTTAGAATTCATGGGCTGATTTGTGCGTAATGTATGATTCTGAATTGTGATATGAATTGAAGTGCATAACATCCACAAAGACAGTTGATTTGTGATTTTTTTCCCCGCTCAACAAATTCCACTTTTTTTTAATTCATATTTTAAAGCAGGGTTTGAAAAATGCTCAAAAAAATCCATCAACCAAGCATGCTCCATATATACACCTGATACACACATTTGCTACTAAATTCTTGACTCAGGCGAGACCAGAATTTTAAGGACAGTAACTATATCTTTTGTGACTACATGAGTTATAGGTAATTTCTTATTATTTTAGTATACTGAATTCTGGGATCTATTGGAATGGCTACTTCATGCATTTTGCTCTCTTGGTATGAAAGAAACAGTACATAACACCTTCTTTCTGTCAATGATTAAAGTCAGTTTATTCAGTTTGTGACATTAATTGTTTTCATATTTAATGAAAATGAAAGGTTTCTTTATGGATTTTCTTTATCAGGGGAGCCTCTGAGTCAGACATGAGCATTGACAACAAAGAAACTTACAGGCTGAACTGAGTAGCAAGGAAGAGTGAACTAATACGATGAATTCTGTCAAGTCATTCAGTTGTGCTCGCATCATTTGTCAGATCTAAGCTTGCTATGTCTATAGAACTAGAAATTTGCCTTTGGAAGAAATAAAAGAATTGCTGAGTTGTTTTCGGTTTGAGTAACTGTTAGATACTTTCCCATTTGAAAAGGAAATTGAGACAAATGAAAGTGGTGCCTAAAAAGGTGATACAATCAACTTGTACCTACACCTTCCCCTGCTCAGAGAGACATAACTCGTTTCTCCAAAATCACAATTCTCAGCCAAGAATGAGCAACTGGGCCACAAAGGAATTGGATCAAATTTGACCGTTTTTGAGTTTTGTTAGTGAAAATGAAATTGTTTGTTCTTGAATCATATGTATGTTGGATGAAGGAAAAAGGACAGTAAATACTTTAAAACTCCGGATGGTCGAAAGGCCTGACAGAGTATCGGTGTTTGATATACAACAGTCACTAGATTCATGTTTGAAGGCATGATTTGACATTATTCTTGCATTAAGTAAGGATGGGGAAAGTTTTGGGAATACTGAAGGGCCATTCCTAACTGAAGATTGACCCACTATAACAAAAATCTTGAGAAACTTTTCTCAAAATGCATACCATGCCACACATCAGATATATGTATATATTGTATTCACTGAAATTTTATACGTGCAGTGTATTTCATTGAAATCCGCAAAAGCATTTATCAATTATCCCTCTCTTTCAACTGGAACAGTGTGAATGAGATCAGCTCCAAAGCATAGACTAAGCATTCATTGCACAACAGCTCTGGTATCAGTATCTTACAAGAGATCCCTGGTTCTCAGGAAAGGTTTGACAACTGAGCATCCATGCCGCTTGTGAGTCTGGGTAGGAATCTCTCGGCTTTCTGCTGCAGTGTGTTGAGATTTCTCAGGCCAGCTTTAGCCAGATCTTTCTTCAGAGTTCCTCACACATTCTCAATGGGATATAAATCTTCAGTAGAACTAGGCCACAGCTGCATGGTCAAATTTAGTCTGTTGAACCAATCCTGAGAATGGCAATCTTAATGCTTTTGGATTGCTGCCCTGCTGTAATGCCAAACAATCTGGTTACAAATCTCTGCATTTGGATGCATTCTAGTATGTCAGTGTACAGCTAAAGTGTTAGGTTCCTTTGAAATATGCATAGGGGAGTGGCTTCTCTAGATGATATGGCACCTCAAACATAAAACCTTGCAGTGTTTTTGTCTTGTGTACAATGGGTCGTTTGTCAGATTTTGTCCAAACTTTAACTGTGTTTGGATATGGGTACATCGAAAATGAACTTTTAGTCCTTTAAAAAGATATTTTTCCAAGATCTTTCTAAGTGGGCAAAACAGCAGTTGATTCACTTCTGCTTTTCCTCGACAGTGGTGAGAGATGATGTCCTGTTTGATTTTTCACTTAGTCTTAAAGATGAAGTTCTCACCAAGTGTTGTGTCACTTTACAGGAACACTTCCACTAGCAGCCAGAGCAGTCTTGAAATGCTGCACTGTGTCCACCCTTTTAAAGTGGAAGAGTTGTACCAGTCCCCACTTTATTTGCCTTCCAGTTCAGTCTTTCCCAGTACCTTCTTCTTCTTCATTACATTCCCTGCTTTGATTCTGCGTACAACATGGACGACAGTTCCGAAAAAAGTGTTCAAAGTTTCTGTCTTCAATTATTGTCTTGAGCAGGTGAGAAAACTGTCATCTGATTCAGTTAGGGGAGATAACTACCACCACTGATTCTCTTACCTCGGTGCTCTCATTAGTTACAGTGTAATAGTATTTCATTTTCCTGTGAAATTTTGAAGTACAAAATATTTTTGTGGATTTATATGAAATAAACTCTGTGTGTGTTTGTGTGAATACAAATATGAATAATTCACCAATATGAATAATTTATTCAGAAAAGGCCAAAGCCCCTAACTGAAGAGGGTAACGCATATAGTAAAGAAATCAAAAGTATCAGAATTGCTTCTGCAATATTCTGACTATTACACCAAATTTCATACATCCTTTCATTAGAAGAATTAAATGAAACAAATCATAACTGTCATCATGCTAAGATGTTGCTGTACGTAATCTTTTCAAAGCTTCATAGGTAAACATTGAAAGTTTTAAACGTGTGACTTCATTTCTAGATGTATGTAGAGAGTGAGAGGGAAACTGAAAAAGGCTGAACTGAATTTGTTAGCATACTTCTCAGAAAAAAAAAAAATCATTAGCCAGAATAAACAAAAAAGTTATTGAGCTGTTGACATGTGGTATTGTACATAACTAAACAAGATTATTCTAATTGACAGTTGGTTTCGTGTTATTTCATTGATTTTTTAAATGTTGCTTTCAGATGGTATTTATACATAAATGTTCTGATATTGTAGCACAGGCACTGGAAAAAAAAATGTTATTCTGATCAATGGTTATCTGATCTTGTTGATATGAAGCATTAATGGCAGTCCATATGAAGTGACTTGTTCTTTTAATCGCAAAAACTATGTTGCAAAAATTAACATGCAAGGGTTCATGCTGTCATTTACTGCATGTGAGATTTGAACCCCCTTTTGGAGGCCTTGTAGTTCCGTGAACAAAATTTACTTTTATGCAAAAGCGCAAGGTTGTTGCGTGTTTTTCCCTCCACAGTAGTAAAGGAGAAGCAGAAAATGTGCAGAATATAACGAAAAAGACCCATGATGAGATGGGAATTGCTGTTCTGTCCTGTCATTATTAGCTTGACACATTTGAACATGTATTGTGCATTTTTGACAATTTAAATCAAGTTTAGTCTTTGCCATGCAAAGTGAAGGTTTGAACATTTTTGAAAGATACAGGAAACTGATGAACTCTCAACAGTTCTTGAGATTTTTGCATGAAGTTTTCATAATTTTTCGTAACATTCTGCGCATTATTTCTAAAATGATCATATTTTTGTGATGAATGTGTCTGTTTCAGATTTTTTAGGCGATACTTTGCTTCAGATAACAAAAATGTTGTTTTAAATACCATAATTCCAGGAATAAAACGGTTGATCACCAGTGATTGAAATTCAAGGGAAAGAACTGAGGAGAGTTAAAAAAGAATTGCTGGGTATGCACGGACAACAAAAGTATATGTAGTGTGCAGCAGGTTACTTTAACAAATTTGAAAGGACGGTTAAAAATATCTATTCACTACATGTCAGCCCATCTCTGCCACCTCCCCTCCCAATTCCTGCTCAATTTCCTCTTTTTTTTCAGAGTTTTAGTCCTTGCCTGTGCAGGGCCTCGGACTGTGTTTCCATGATCACATGCACATTTCTGGGCTTTTTCATGACTATATGCAAGATATTGTTGTTCTTGACATCTTCTGTTGTACGGCTGTGTTGTAATTCGGTGATACAATATGGTCTAGCTTGAACAAAGCTTTATTCTGCAGAGGAATTTGATTTTATTTAAAACATGTTGCAGAACTTGCTGTACACGATTGCTTCAATGATGTCTTTTGTTACTTGTGTTATTCGCTTTATTCCATGATTCACTGTGTGTTTGAAAATCATACTTTGTTCTTGTTTGAAACAATAATTTGGAATTGAGGGAATTAAAAAAGTTTTGGAATGTTTTTGTTTCCAAGTATTGAATATGACGAAAATAAAATATTTTTGAAAAATTGCAAAACATGTGTCAGGGTGTGAATGGAAAGGGGGATAAAAAGGTGAAAGGGGATGTGTGTCAGGTAGGAATTTTGTTTATTGTCATGCCTGAAAAAACTGTGTGCCATTTCCTTTGGTTTTACATCAGACCATTTTCTCTGTTCCAAGCATCGGTGAAAAGAAGAGTGTGATTTATCCATCTGCCATTGTTTCTACCTTAGATAATTTTCTTTTCTCAATATACCATGGGAAAAATGAAATACATTAAAAAGATTGCAAAACATTTGTCAGAGAGTGAATGGAGAAAAAAGAATAGATGAAAGGGGAATCTGGGATAATTGCCTGCTTGATAATCCTCTCCATGCATTTTCAGCTGCCTTTGTTTTTACCGCAGATCATTTTCCTTTTGTTCTGAGAATCAGTAAACACTTGAATATGATTTACCAATCAGCCTTTGTTTTTTAACCCAGTTCTTCTTCTTCTTCTTCTGCGTTCGATTGAAGCTGGATGCGTCAGACTTGTAACCCGGCCGCCATGATGAAGCCCGCGGTCTTCTCCAGGTCAGAACGGGCTCCCCAAAGCTGCGCCTGTAACTCCGCTCCCCCGGCCAGGTTTTGTGTCCCCCGACCGTCAGGTTAACAGAGGCACCGGTCGCTTGGGTGGGCCCCTTTGAGGCTAAGGGCCCGGCTCCGTCCCTCCCCGGTTGTCGCTGATAGGGACGACGCCATGACAACAAGGTAGTCTGACGCATGACCATAATCGTTGATGCGTGTGTGTCCTAATTTATCCCCAGGACCTGCGCCGTAGCTGACACACTCCGTCTTCGGCAGGCTGGATGCTTTTGCCATTTAACCCATGGCTGGGGTAAGGCTTGGAGCAGTGTCAGGGCGTATCCACACGCCGGTGGGCCTTCACTCAGTTCCTTCCATTTTGGTGGGGGCCTTACTCCTCCATCTGGACTGGTCTAGCCTGCGGCTTTCCTTGATTGGAGAGGCCGGGATCTAGTTTTGATATAGCGCCAGTATTCCGCTCCCGTGCCGCGTTAGTGAAAACAACCTGCCCCATGTCCCCCTGAGGAAACACCCACATTAACGTGGCGAGAAGGTGCGACTACGGTGTTCACCCTTTCTTAATGGAAGAAAGGGATCTTCGCAGGTCTAACCCAGTTCATTTTCTTCTTTCTGTTCCAAGCGATTTATCCCCAAACTGCGTTTTCTTTTACCCAAAATCTTCTTCAGCCAGGCTTTCTTTTAAAATATATCAGCCAAGCCTCTGTGTGTGAGGGGGGGGGGGAGGGGGGGTATGTGGTTGTGCTAACTTTTCAAGAATTATGTGTCTTTCTGTTGTCAAGTCTACCTGGTGACTAGACTATGTTTATACCCGTCAGCACATCTCTTTACCACTGTCTGTTGGCACAAACACATTTAGTTTATTCATCCACTTCTGCCTGCTGGTCAGTCTGAGTCTCTGATATAGTCCTGGACATCACCTTTTGACTGCCTTGTTTTTGTTGAGAGAGAGAGTGTGTATGTGTGTGTGTGGCGTGATACAGTAGAAGGACCTGCATGGGGTGGAAAGATGTCATGAACTGGACAAGCCATCCAGTGTTCTGTTCCTGCTCAGTGTCTTCCCACCAGAGCAACATCCACCAATGTTGCAGAGCTAGTCTAGCAACATCCAGTTAAACGCAACATTTCACTGTAGAGACATCACATTACTACACTGATAACTCAATTAAATGTGTGTGTGTGTCTGTCCCTCTGTGTGTGTCTGTGTGTGCGTGCATGCATGTGTATGTGTGTTACTGTTTTTCATTCCGTCTTTAAAGTTATTTGATGCGCAAAAGCAATCTATATTACTAAGCAAAAAAAAAAGAAGAAAAAAAAATGGTAGGACTTTTTCTTTCTTTTTTTTTCTTCCACTTTCGCAGGCAGATACTCCTACGGACACTCCCTGTATGGGCAGGCAAGTATTAATCCCATCTGCCCAACAAAGGGAGTGGAGTTTTGTGAGTATGACCGTTTTTTATCCCACCATTAAGGCAGCCATACTCCAACTTTGGGGAAATGGGTGGGACTGAAGTGGAAGTTTTAAGATTCCAGTTCAAACATCATACCAATATTCCTGTTAGAGGTTGGTGGTCACAATACACATCGGTGGTGAACACGCCTGGATCAGGTCATGATTAGCAAGTATACAGGCCAGACATTGTATACACACACACTTGTGAGTTGATTTTAACGTGGTGACAGCCCTGATGTGGCCCTTTGCGGTCGGCTGGGCTATAAGCAACATTATCTTATCTCATACACACACACACACATAAATGCGTGGATGCACACATATGCCAGACGGCAAACTACCACATACACAACCTCCCCTCCTCTTCCTCCCAACCACCTTCACACATGTTGGTGTGGAAGAAGAAGAAGAAAAAAAAGTGTACATGTGTGAGCAGAACATTGACTTGCTAACCCAAGGTTGTGTAATTGGTAAAATGAATACTGTCTTGTAAGCAAATCAACAGCACATAAGACTTAACCAGTGCTAAGGACTGACACTGCTAAGATCAAAGAGTATTTGAAATGACTGCAGACAAAACAATAGGTATCCAGTGTGACAGTGGATACCAAAAGAAGCCCAGGAAGTAAAATTCTTTGACACAAGTACAAAGAACAAAATCTGCAGTGTTCTGTGTTATTGTTGAGTAATATGAATATTGTGACAGGTGGAAAATGCTTTTTGAATATTTGGCAAATATCTTGGATTACAGATCTTGCTGGATACTTTTTGAGAATTATCTCTACGAATTTTTCAAAACTATATTTTGTATATTTTACAGTATTTCTACTATCCAAAAATGTATATGTTTATCTATCTAATGCTATCGAAGACCGTAAAAGAGCCCCAAAACGGAACATATGTCATGACAGCCATCTTACCTTTGATTTTAAGCACAATTCTTGTATGCATATAACAAGATGCACTCAAAGATTTTAGAATTTCTGGACATTGCTGTTCGGAGCTTTCAGCTGCACATATTTACATCAGATTCAGATGAATACGCATCCACACTCGGATAAGCCCTTACAGATGCATCCATGTGCAACCCATCCATGCATTTCAATGTCCCTCCCCCTACCAACACTACCACATCACATACATTTTCAATACGAACTAGGTTGGTAGGCGGCAAGTTTTTTTTTGTTTTTTTTTTAATAAAACTTGTATGTATCCACCTGCAATTGAAAAGCAAAGTAGTGAATGTTAAAAACTTGCTTGAGCAGACATGCAACTGACACGAGATGTTCCAACTAAATACACTGCGAAGATAACTGGTTTTCAATAGCAGTATTCCTTTCCTCACTCTTCTTTGATCTCTGTTATGTTCTGAAATTCCTGTTATCCTCACTGCAACATGTATCCAAGCCTCTTACATGACAGTGGCAGTTTTGAGTGTTTGTGTGTGTGTATGTGAGAGAGAGAGAGAGAGTGTGTGTGTGTCTGTGTGCATGTGTGTGTGTGTGTGTGTTTGTGCATTGTTTTTGTTTGTTTCTTTTTTTTTCTTTTTAATTTCTTGTGATGCTTCTACATTACTGCAGGATAGTGACCAGCACTCGCCCATGTCCAAGGTATCGGTTCATTACATACCATCAAGTCCTACACATGACAACAAATACAGATAAAAAAAAAGTTACAACGCATGCTATCATCATCCTGATCTCAGAGAATGCTACAGAGATGTTGATGTTGATATCTGAAGAGATGCTACAGAGATGTTGATGTCATTGCAAATCATGTAAATATGCAGTCATAAATATGCTGCTGCAGGATTGCATAATAAGAACCTCTTGTACAGGTTATACCGCAAGCTCGATCAATTTTAGAGTGAACTGGCTCAATTTTAATTACGAAAGGACAACAGGAATGCATAGCGCTGTGTCATTAAGATACAATTTTCATGAATCATTTATGAACACAATCAATTTAACAAAAGGTTTGGAAAGAAATGGTCATCCGTATGAATGCATCGTAAAGATGTGATTAAAAAAAAAAAAAAAAAAAAACTTAACAATTAACTGCTGATTAACCTCACACTTGAAAAATCTTAGCATGGGAAAATGGGGTCAAATG
Organism: Conus canariensis; assembly: GCA_033310375.1. Lineage (NCBI taxonomy): Eukaryota > Metazoa > Mollusca > Gastropoda > Neogastropoda > Conidae > Conus > Conus canariensis. Next base: position 62,440,918 of record CM065734.1, read on the forward strand.
GAAGTCATAGCAGGTCAGTAAATAACATTACCGCTGTTCATGGAAGGACAAACGCACATTAAAAAAAAAAAAAAAAAGTGAATGCTTCGACTATTGAATTTTAACATTTTATGAGCTAACTGTAGAACATACATGTTCAATAGACTGGTTATGGAATATACACATTTTAGAATTTAATCATAGAATAAGTACATTATACAAAGCTAATAACGGAATGTGGAAGTCATAACAATAATTAACCTTATCAATGACTGACATGATCAAAAGACTTTTCTTATCCCAGCAAAAATCAAAGACAGATGGACAGGCATACCTACCTTTGCTTTCACTCATGCACACACTCACACATACTAATTAAAACATCAATGTAATATGAAGATGTCATGAAAGGCGTCAATAAACTGAATTATCTAGAAAAGTGCAAAAAGATGATGATGTAAATCAGATATGGATGGAATAGAAGCTCCACCTGTCATTGATGAGGTGTGACAGCACTCTGTGGAAAAGACGCTCGCTCATGCAGGCGCAGGAATGAAGCAGTGATTGCCCCAAGTCTGGGCCTTCACAGGTGGGACCTGCAGGTGTTGGATCAGAACAGGCACCAACACCACTGGAGTCACTTGGTGGCACTGTAGTGTCTCCTTTGGTGGGATGTGCCTTGATGACCTTCCTTTTTTCTTTTTCTTTTCTTTTTTTTTTTTTTTCAAATCAACTCTATGATGATTTGATATTGACTGATGTCTGTAAACTGTTGTGACTAACCACAGCTGGGTGTTGTTGTGTAAAGAAGAACCAGACTGAGCACAATGGCAAATGATGCCACTAAGGGCTTCAATGAAAGTGAGACAGGGGAAGGGAGGGAGGAAAAAAATCAAAATTTACATATATACGCACCCCATTTTGAGATAACATTCAAACTTTATCTGAACACATGTCATTTTACTTATTCTCGTATGCCTTTGTGGAATACAAATGTACTTGACATTTTCACAGATTTCTTCCCTGATAACAATAAAGTACAAACAGGATCTTCTTTCTCTTGTTGACCCTTGATGAGCATACTAAAATCACCAACAGTTGCAACATCAAAGCCCTTGACAGGGTTGTGTTCTCCAGTGAATACAAGACAAGTTGGACATCTTTTCCTGGAGGGACGATTTTTATTTTCAAGCTCTCGCCACTAGGGCTTCATCAGGAACATGTCTCTCTCTCTCTCTCTCTCTCTATATCAACCTATAAATATGTATACATATACACACACACATATACATATATATATAGATATATATATATATATATATGTATACACACACATATAGTAGAAAGAAACTCGTGGAGAGCGTGGCAGCAGAGAGTCCTCAGAAGAGAAGCCCCCTTCAAGGGGGACTCTCTGCTGCCACGCTCTCCACATATATATATGAGTATGTGTGTGTGTACACATATATCTATATATATATGTGTGTGTGTGTGGAGAGAGATCTGTACATGTATAATTATATGTACATATATATCTATGTGTATATATGCATGTATGTGTATCTATATCTATCCCTGTGTGTTGGGGGGGGGGGGGGGGGGGGGTGCCTGTGCATGTGTGCCTGTGGATGTGTGTGTGTGTGTGTGTGTGTGTGTGTGTGTGTTAAGGATGCATTCAAAAGTTTTTGTTGGTTTGTTTTCACTTCTAAAAAACTGCAGTGATTAGTTGTTTGTGAAGTAGTTTTCTTGGACCCAAAAGCTACAAATTACTGCATAATCACATGAGCTGATGGAGTGATGGGACCACAGATGAAATAAGAAAATTACAAAAATGAAAATTGCTCATGAATTGTGTGTGTGCGCGTGTTTGTGAAAGGGAGGGTTGGGATGAGGGAGAAGAGTGTGTAAAGGTGTAACTACAAACTGAAATCACAACCACTGTGCTATATAGAGCCCTGACCTTGAACAGCGGTCAGCTCATCGTGTGCATTTTCTGTGTTCATGCTGTATTCTTGTGGTTAGATTGTGTGACAGTTTTTGCGTGGAGAATATGTTCCATTCCACAGCTGCACCGTGGAGTGATGGACTGTGTACATACCATAGTAACCCTATTGAATGTAAGATGTTAAATATGAGTGTGTGTGCGGAGAGGGTGTTATAAGAATGGTCTTACGACGTCAGTGTGTGAGTGCTTGACTTACTTTAGTGTCTGTTTGTGCTGTGTCTGTTTTGTATATTTTCCTTTTGTTGCATTATCTTTCATGTTTTTCCCCTTTTTCATATATGTCATACATCCCTGTCCCCACCCCCTCCTTTTGTCTCGTCCTTATGGTATTTGTAAGCACCAAGAGCTTTGGGCTCTGTTTTGATTACAAGCACAGATAAATGCACATGATGATGACGGCGATTCCATTCCCCACATTCTGTATGACATACATATTCCTTACATTTACATGCATAAATCTGCATTAGCCCAAAGGGGATGCTCATTGATGTGCAAGCTCCACAACCAAGCATTTGTCATCAGCTTGGGTTTAGTGGACACTGTTCTGCAAGCCTGCTGGATCAGGCAGGCACCACTGAACACCACCAAAGTGCAGCTCTCATCTTGGGATAAATTTATCTTATGTTGACCTGTTCATTCCCCGATGTTGAACTGGTGACAAAGAGGACCATGGTGTTGCTATGTATGGAAGATCCTGAGTGAGCAGAGAGGATACGGGCTTGAAGATATAAGTCATGAATTCTGGAATGTTAAGCTCAACATGGTTGATTGATTTTTTTCCAATTCATTTACGTCACATGAACTAACGAAACCATATTTTGTAATGGCTTGACCGCATGTAAAACAAAACAAAACAATGAAGTATGAACGTATGTTTTCTGTTAAATTTAATGGGGTGAATTGGGGTTGGACTTGGGTGGGGGAGAGGGGGGGGGGCGTCAGTGGGACTGGACACCTATATGATAAAAAGAAAATCTTAGGATAACTAATTTCAACACGCATTACCTATCGCTGCTGCCACCTGCAACAAAATAACCCCCCCCCCCTTGACCTTGACCTTTCGACACATCATCGACTGCATAGTAGATCCCTATGTATCGGTCCTATCAGCCTTTGCCACTGTTTGCACTGTGGAACGTTTCGACTTCGCTTCATTTGGATACGTTTTGTTTACATAACTGAAGTAAGTGAAATGATTTGTGGACATTTTGAAGATTCTCACAACGTCATCAGAGCCCGTGCTTCTTTGCACTCAAGATTGGTTGTTGATCAGTGATATCTAATTGTCGTCTGCTCCAGTCCAGGTACTGAACTGAGGTAGGCTAGAGGCATTCTGATTGATACACACAGACCATTGTTGCCGTTATCAACGCGCGTGTGTAGATTCTGTATAGCGTGTACGTTTGCCTTCTTTGTTTGGTCAGTTTGTTTCGAAATATTTATATCTACTTTGCACTGTTGTTTTTCACTGATATTTCAACGGAGAAAATTATTCCTCCCTGTCTAAAAAAGCTATTTTGCATAAAATATTTTCCAGCCCGAATTAGTATGGCGTACCCGTCCCAATTGTTTACCATGTAAACTGGCAGTGTGTCAAAATATGTAGCGAACTGAAATTCTGATAAATTCTTTGCCTGACTTTCTCCGTTTTCTGCGTACCGACTGGTTCACATTGATCTGCCAGAAGATTTGCCTCCCTTGCTCAGTTGTTGAAATTATTTGCAAGCTGTTGGTTCCGCTCGCTGCAATGCATGCTTCGGACGACAGACAAGTGTCAGTTTGACATTCGCTGCCTTTCCCATCAGAAGACTACTGGTATTGCGAATTTTGTGTACCCCTCTTCCTCCCTTATTAAAAAGAAAAGTGACATATAATGAGAAAGGGTGTGCGAGAGTCTGAAAATCGGACAGGACGTGGTGGGTGAGAATCGGCTAAATTGACTGTCACAAAGTAACGAATTGATTGCCGTGTTCTTCGCAACACGAATCGGAAATCGAAGCTGAATTTGATTACATTGACTTCCTGATCATATTGAAGAATTTTTACAGTGTTTTGCAGTACCAGTGACGTTACTGAATTGGGAGAAATTCAGATTGCAAACGGAGTCATAGAAGAGAACTTAAGAAAGAAAATGACCAAATAATCATAAAGAAACTTAGCTCCCTTGATGTTCACACCTCCAGCTAGATCAATTTGCGTACGATAGTTGTCCACAAGGATAAGCCTTGGTGGCCCCAGCCTTCATCAGAGCTACTTGGCTAAGGGCAGGCAGGTTTCCAAACTAAAAAGAAAGCTTTTAAACTAAAGCTCTTACCAGAAGGATGCCAGACTAGGGGCCTCAGCCACAATCTCATACTGGTGTACTGTACTCTTTATTGATTTTGGAAAGATGCAAGACTTGAAGATCAAGTCATTTTTAATAAAGAACTGCCCCACATGATGGGAGTTCTTACAATGTATGACTAGATCTTGAGTTCTTACACTGGTTCCAGAAGTGTTCACTACAGTTAAAGTTATTAAATCAAGCACAAAGGCCTTCGATAGAGTAAACCACAGCCTCCTTATCCACAAACTGAAACATTACGGCGCCCTTGGAAAGATCAACAAATGGATAGGAGCATTCTTGAAAGACCAGCAACAATCGGTGGTAGTGGATGGCGCAGCTTCCAGCCGGGTCAGTCTGCAGTCTGGGGTCCTACAAGGCTCTGTTTTAGGGCTGGCGCTTTTCTTGGCATACATTAATGACTTGCCAGAAGAACTCTCCTCACTGACATACCTGTTTGCTGATGACACAGCTGTCTACTGCTTGAAGGCCTCCAAAACCGACCAAAGCTTACTTCAGGAAGACCTCAAGAAGTTAGAAGCTTGGGAGCACAGCTGGGACATGGCATTCCATCCTGGAAAATGTACTACTCTCCCAGTTACAAAATCATCCTCTCCTGCAAAATTGACTACACCCTCCACAATCATATTCTAGAAACTGTCTCTACCTCCAGCCAAGTATCTAGGCGTTATCATCACAAGTGACCTAAGCTGGGACCGGCACATCAACGCCATCTGTGCTAAAGCCAACAAGACCCTCGGCTTCCTTAGAAGAAACCTGAAGATCCCAGCAGTGCGCCTCAAAGAAACAGCCTATAAGACTTTTGTCAGACCGATCTTGGAGTACGCGTGCACCGTATGGGACCCGCATACCCAAGTCAACATCAATAAGATTGAAGCTGTCCAGAGACGAGCAGCACGGTTTGTGTTCAGCCGGTACCACAACACTTCTAGTGTCACCGCGATGATCGACAAACTGCAATGGCCGACTCTGCAGCACAGACGCAAGGTAGCTAGGCTTGCCATGCTACGGAAAATAATGGACGGAGAGGCAATCGTCGACAAAAGCTGCATCGTGCCAGCCCCTCCGAGACAAAGAAGGAAGCACTCCCACCAGCTCAACCAGATACAGTGTAAAACCCAATATCGACAAGCTTCCTTCTTCCCCAGAACGATACGTGACTGGAACAACCTGCTTGAAATAGCTATTGCAGCGGACACCTTGGACACCTTTAAGTCTAGGGTGCCCCACAGTCAGTAGTTAGTTAGATAATAGGTCCCCCCCCCCCCTCTCCTACCCCAATAGTTTTTGTTGTTTTAATTTATTTTTGGGGCTCTGCTGTCTTAGATTAGCAAGGGACCGGCTAGCTCGGAAGGGCGAAAAGTCAAGTAACAGTAGCCTGCTGGAGAACCCACTTAGAGCAGGACTAGGTTTTTATCCTCACTTTTAGGTCTATCGCTTACTATAATTTGTTTTTCTTTCATCGCAGCCTCCACAAAACGGCGTAAAAATCAATTTGATGATTGTGGCCGTCTATGGAGTAAAAGTAAAAAAGTAAAAGTAAAGTTATCAAATCAAGCACAAAGATCTTGGTGGTGAAATGAAGGTGTTTGCTGTCATGGCATTTGTGCAGGTTGGTTAGAATACGTTATATATTGTGATGTACTTTGTGAATCCAATACATTTTTAGCAAGCCAATTATACATTTCATTTTTTACTTCATTGCTTGCTTGTAGTCGTTCATCTTTTGGTTTATTCACAAGTTAATTTGATTTTATTCTTGTTTAATATCCTAGGTGAGAAAAGTGCTCCTGAATCGAATGAATCATTTCTTATTCCTTTATTAAGAATGGAACAACCTCCATGAGGACAGGCTCAGAATGTCTTACCAGAATCAGACTACTCTGAAATACAAATGACAAAATTGTACTCGTTACTGACTTCATACTTCCCATACTCCCCACCACACACTGTTTAGAAAGCCAAGCAATCCAGTCATGCACATGTTTGTGGCAAAGCACAGCTCATCTCAGATGCTTCCCTCCATCCCCAGTCCACATCACTATATCTTATACTGCATACCATAATCACATTTCTTTTTTTTTAACCTACTTGCCCTCCTTGTCCCTTTATCCTCCCATGTCCCCACTCCTCCCCTCTTTGACCAAGTGGTACTACTCCCATACTGCTTGTTCTGGTTCCCCCATAAAGAGAGTTGTCCTGAGTGTCGCTTCTGAAAGACACTATTATGTTCATCCAGTGACAGTCCCCATATTTGTGGATCAACAACTTTGACTGGAATTCACCCTGGGCTTGGAGATAGAAAGAAAATGGAGCTGAGGACAGCACAGGAGAAGGACATCAAGGGCCACAGAATGACTAAATGTTAAATAAAGTTTGATGATTAGTGAGGTAGAAAGAAAATGGAGCTGAGGACAGCACAAGAGAAGGGCATCAAGGGCCACAAAATGACTAAATGTTAAATAAAGTTTGATGATTAGTGAGGTAGAAAGAAAATGGAGCTGAGGACAGCACAGGAGAAGGACATCAAGGGCCACAGAATGACTTACGTTAAATGAAGTTTGATGATTAGTGAAGTAGAAAGGAAATGGAGCTGAGGACAGCACAGGAGAAGGACATCAAGGGCCACAGAATGACTTATATGTTAAAGAAAGTTTGATGGTCAATGAGGTAGAAAGAAAATGGAGCTGAGGACAGCACAGGAGAAGGACATCAAGGGCCACAGAATGACTAAATGTTAAATAAAGTTTGATGATTAGTGAAGTAGAAAGAAAATGGAGCTGAGGACAGCACAGGAGAAGGACATCAAGGGCCACAGAATGACTAAATGTTAAATAAAGTTTGATGATTAGTGAGGTAGAAAGAAAATGGAGCTGAGGACAGCACAGGAGAAGGACATCAAGGGCCACAGAATGACTTATGTTAAATAAAGTTTGATGATTAGTGAAGTAGAAAGAAAATGGAGCTGAGGACAGCACAGGAGAAGGACATCAAGGGCCACAGAATGACTTATGTTAAATAAAGTTTGATGATTAGTGAAGTAGAAAGGAAATGGAGCTGAGGACAGCACAGGAGAAGGACATCAAGGGCCACAGAATGACTTATGTTAAATACAGTTTGATGGTCAGTGAGAATGATGAAGATATGCAATTCCATACTTTTTTTTTTGTTTTACTAGCCTGAGACCTTCTGAGCAGGGTGTGCTGTATGCTTCTTTTCATAACATATCCAGGCATTAACCAGGCCATAGACTTGGATAGGAATGCCAGCAGTGTTGAACAGAAAATTTGAGCAATACTGTCGGAGAGACAGAGACACCAAAGACACATCCCTTGACTTTTACAGAGTAAAACTTTGCTGTGTGGTTCCAGTCTTTCAATTTAAGCCCATAGCATACTCAAACTCTGGGTAGGAGTCAGTCAAGACCAACAGATTCCCAAAGAAATGCCCCCTGTGGAACTTCAACATACATCCTTTTGGCCTGCAAGCCAGCAGTGGTAATTATTGCACCACTGTGGTCGATAGAGTTCATTTATCTCCCACATAATATGACATATCCTCCATCCATGCTGCCTGTTCACAGTTGATTATCTGAAACAATTAAGTTAGATTTAGCAACAAAATTTGATCTTGTTCTAGCCTACAGAGGCCCCTGGGGTCACCAGTGACCCAAACAAATACACATGGCCACTACAACATTCCCAAAAGCATTTCACGTACTTTTTTTTAACCCCAAAGGCCCAATGTACCACCCCTGAGACAAAAGGGATACAGCTAGTCTTCCTTGAGGAACTGCTTGGGGATTCTGTCCCTTCTCCAAATGGCTTCTTCCAGGCTTTGTGGCACATGAGGAAAGTTCTAAACACAACATTTCACAGTGTTATAGAAAACATGCTTATCTAAAAGTTTGACATGTTACTTAGTGGAAAATGTGAGGTTTTATTTCGTGTTGCGCCTTCATAAAAGGATTGGGTCACCGGTGACCCAGTGGGCCTTAGTGGTAACCCAGGGCCTTTGTTTACATGGGTCGTGGGTGACCCAACAGGCCATGGTGGTCACAAAAAGCCTTAGTATCAAATGCTATCCCTGGAACTACTTTTGAAATTTCCGTCCACATTTGAACTTATAAAGTAGATCGAATGATCAGAAATTCTGCCCCAGTGCAAAATTGACATGCGTAGGGGTGTACAAGTGGTTTTGTCTCTGTTTTGGGTTTTTCATTTTTGTTTTTGGCTTTTCTCTTTTTTTTTTGGTGGGGGGAGTATTTGATATAACATTACTGTAATGTATGATGTAATCTGTATAATGTGTTCTGTGAATACTGGAAAATATAAGCTGCATTGCAAGCGGAAAACAATGCCCTTTCTCTCTCTAAAAAGACGCTCTTAGTGATGAAAAGTAACTAATGTAACCAAATGTGAAGTTCAGTATACATTTTTTCAACAGAAACTGAACGTTTTGTGTGTGAACTTGATGGGAGAATGGCTAAATGTGAATAGTGATGATGCTGGCAAGTTTTGAAGTGTACACTGAAAAGTGAAATGTAAGAAAAAGTTATTTCGTCACGCCAGTGGCCCAGTGGGTCATCGGTGGAACAACAGAAAAAAAAGTCATTTTCTTAACCCAAAGCCCAGTGGGTCATCCATTGAACAAGAAAAAAAAAAGTAGGTCAGCATCATGATAAAGTACATCTGGTTGGTGATCCTCATTAGTAGGCTTGAAATGTACCTCTAAACCAAATTTCATAATGACCTTGCAGTTAAAACACATCTTGGGCCCTGAGGGCTTGGGGTTGAAAATAGTTGCAGCCAGAAACATCAGCCTGACAGAAAGAGGTGATAGTATTTCTGTTTGGCTACAGCATCTGTTGTGTCTCTCAAACTATGAATCATTCTTTCTTAAGCAGATGTATGTTGCCTAAATTTGTGTGCGCTGTAAATCATAGGTGTACAGTAACCCATGATAGCTGATATCTTTTGAAGGAAAAATGCCTCACTCTACATCATGAGGGAACAACAACCCAAGCTTATTTTCTGACAGAGTTGTTCTGTGCTATGAGTATAAGGTAACCCATGAACTCGAGGAACAATTCCTGGCCATACGTCCTGGATGTACTGTGATATACGTTAGTCTGCAAAGGAAGAATACCTTGTTACATTTTACTTGCATGCACTTACAAAAAGAAAAAAAGACATTATGCTAGTACCGATAGCATTTGTAAAGATCTGCTCAGTATTAGTGACATTCCAATTTTTTTTTTTTTAATGTTTCTGTCATAAAATGACTTGTAGACTTTACAAAAGAAAACAAAAGATATGTCTGTTGATATCAGCACATGTACCTAATGTTCACAAACATTATCCTTTCATCGCATGCATGCAAACATATTTTGTGGACGTATAGTGTGATATACACACACTCACTCGGTCACACTCACACACATACACACTCACTCACTCGGTCACACACACATACACATGTACAGATGCATACACAAACTCACGCACACAGAAACACACACACACACACACACACACACACACACACACATGTACACATATGTACACACACATGCACACAAACACACACACACACACACACACACACACACACACTTTCACTGCATGACTTGTCTAATATCACGAATAGTGGATAGACGTTAAATGAAAGACACCACACTTTCACTGCACTATCAATCAGTTATTACTGTGAGATAATGTCTTAGAGTTGATGTGATTCATATAATTCATACAGTTGTATAAGTATGTACAGGTACTTGTCTGTCATGTAGGCATAGAAAAGACATATCAGTCAGTCATAAGTTGGCAAATTTTGTTCAGTTCTGCTTTGAGCACAGCACAAAAGTCTGATTGTAAATTCAAGTGTTTCTGTTGAGATGCACTGTCAGTGAGTGCAGAGGTGTCTTCGAGTCAATGCAGCTCATAAGTGTTAACATATTCTGTCTATGATAGTAAATTTCATGAAGGTCTGCAGTGACCTCAGCGTAAAGTCTAACTGTAAAATGGAGTGCCGTTGTCTAGAAGCACTGTCCTTTCTTCTTTTAGCAGTTTAGACATTTTGCAAACTTTGTGCTGATCAGTATTTTAAGACAGCACTGTGCTGTTTGGGGAAATAGTTATACCAGTTTGGCAGGTAAAGACCATGTGGCTGCATACATTACCAACTCAGATCTGTTGCTAGTACTAGAGGAAATAAGAATCAGATTTAGATGTGGATACAAATTGTGGACCTTTGACTGTGCAGTGTTCTTACTCTATGAAACATGTTCTTATAGAGTATGGGGGACAAGTATGATGTCAGACATAAACACTTTAAGATCAACTCCTTGAAAACCTTTCTTTAGAGGTGTTTTACCAGAGGTGACTGTTGAGATCCTAAAACTGTGGAAAAGATTAAGATTTTTCACGTGATCTAAGATTTTTCAGGAAAAAAAAAGATTTTAAGGAATTTTTCGTGTCTAATGAAGTTTTGTTTTAAACAACTGCATAAAGAATTGATGTATAACGGAGCTGATATGACTCGCTGTGGCCACCTGGGCCATGGACAACATGAACTGAATTGTATTGCTGTAGACTTTGATCATACAGCATATTGACTCATTCTCTTACTGTTTTGCCTAAGACCAACTGGGTTGAACTTGAGGCTTTCATAGTTTCAAGATATGCTTGTCTGGGCCACCCCACTGTAATGTAAGGATCAGACAAAGATCTTGCTATTAGATCCCTTAACAACAAAGCAGACAGTACTACAATGACAAATCAGAAATGACAGTCAAGATAACCTGTCCACTGCATGTTGTCTGTCATTTTTCAAGACTGCTCGTAAAACTCATCTTTTCTGTAGCTGCTATGAGTAGTTCTTTCTGTCGCATTCTGAGATCTTGATAGAGATGTCAAAATGTACCAACTGATATTGTCATTTGTATCCATAGAGAGCAATTGCATGGGTAGTGTTACACCCTTACCATAGGACTTGCAAGATTTCTTCGTGAATAAGTTTGCAGATATACTCATGATGTACCTAAAGGGATGCCACTCTTATAGGAGACATGGGTTGTGTTGTACCCAAGGCATACAGTGTGCATCATTACATTGCTTCTTTGTGAGTAAGGGTTTGCTTACACAGTAACGGCCACAGTGTACATAAAAGTGATGATAGTGTCACAACAGTAGGACACAGAGTGAAATTTCTTTGTGAGTAAGGGTGCGCTCACACCTACAGCATTCTGAAAGCTTTTGTTTAGTTGCTGTTTATGTGTACACATTATCATTTATTTCAGGGACTATATAATGCTTTTTTTTTTTTTTTTAACAGTCACAAAGTGTTAAAACTGATTGAATTACAATCCAAAAACTATCACTTGCGCCATTCTCTATCTACAACAAATTGGAGTATATATTTAATATATTCATACAACTCAACCAGACTTGTTTTTTCTCTTCTTCCCCCCTTTTCCCCATACACTTTCACCATTTGTTCAGGAACAGTTAGTCACAGTGCTTTTTTTGATACCCAAACCACCAAGATTCCAGCGTCAGGTGGACGTTGACCTATAGATCTTGAAGGAAGCTACGCACATGATATTATTTCTGTTGATCATTTGAATTGAAAGTTGATGTACAGTGTGTAAATGAAAAAAAAGAAAGAAAAAAAATGGATATTTTGATTGCAATGACATTTTATTTTTTCATCCTTTTTTTTTTCAACTTTTGATTGGCACAGAATTTCTATCTGTGTAGGACTCATGTCTGACATGGCCCAACGAACAGGAAAACGCAGGCATGCGGCAATGACAGCTGAAGTGGTGCCGGCTCCTTCCACAGCAAGCAATGTTGCTGCTGCCATCAAGCAAGATGCTGCTGCTGCAGCTGCTGCTGCCTGTGCTGGAGATGCTGACAGTGATTCTGACGAGCCAAAGAAGAAAGTGCGACCATCCACATCCACAGATAAAGCAGATGACAATGGAAAGAGCCCTGAAGAAATCTTGGAGTATTTGGAAGAAACTTTTGATGTGCGCCGTTCCTTTATCACTCTGGAGATGCCAAGCATACCAGAGGTGAAGGAAACCTACCCCTATCTGTTCCGGGGCAAGCACATGATGTTGGAGTTTCAGCGCATTTCTAAAGTAGACATTGATCATGCCATCCAAGAGTATTGTGTAAAGTTTGCGGCTGCTATTTTGGCAGCTGCACGGCGCATGTCAGGAGCTGCCACCATTCTGAAAGAGGCAGAGACAGCAAAGCAGGAAAACATTACCTTGCGACAGTACTGGGACATGGTGTCTGCCATATGCCTCCTGCCTCTCCTTCACAGAGAAAACTTGGTGGAGATGGTGCATGAGATTGGTGAAGACGACGAAGTGGATGCCACAGGGAAGATAGTCCCCATGCTGGTCTCCCGGGGAAGCATCTTCTCCTCCGACCAGTTCTTCCTGATTGCAGAGGAGACAGTTCTCCAGGAGTTTGAGGAGTTCACCATGGCGTTCGGCTCTTTGTTTGCCAGCTACTGGGTCTTCAACATGGAGTACCCTCGCACTTTGAACAACACCTACATGTTTGTGCAGCGAGTCATGCTGCATCTACGTGGTGACCAGGTCCCTCTGCCACCACCATGTAAGATGCTGGTCCAGCGGCTGACCAAGTGGTGTAGAGAGCACCGTCAGAAAAAATGATGTCCACTGACTGACTTTCAGCCCACAGAACTGATCTTTCTGAACACTGTTAAAAAGCTTTGATTTGTGCTTGAAATGTATATGTCAAAGGTAATAACATTTTTCTTTTCAAAATCTTTGTAATGCTGTCATTCAGGATTTGGGATGAGAAAAAAAAAAGAAAAGAAAAGGTGCAAATCTTTTTTGTATGTGTTTTTGTTTTGGTAGAGAGTAATGGTTAAGGAAAGTGTGGACGGGATAAAGTTTTGTAAACATATAGCAAGCAAACAATAGATGGTTCTAACTTGATGTGCAGCAGCAGTCTGAGAAGTAAGGTGTTTGTTTTATAAAACTATAAATCTTCCTTTTTTTTCTTCAAATATACAGTTAAGAAGAGTAAATATTTCTGTTGTTTTAAGTGGTGAAACTTATTTTCAATCACTGAAGGTTTTGTGTTAAAGATTCGTAATTTTACGATCAGGAGAAATATCCATTTGATTGATTGTTTATTTATTTATGAGTCACATAGTCATGGTGATCTGTTGTGAAAAGGATCAGTAACAATTCATGATCATGTGTCTCACACTGGGACACATGTGTTGAAAAATACTGGTGTACACAAATAAAGAAATATTTTATTGATATAAAACATATGCATACTTCACAAGATTGTGACTGGATGGGTATATTCATGGGTATTTATTGTGATGTGTTTCATGAGGAGGGTTCCATTGTATTTCATTTTATCAATGTAAATGTGTTATGTGTAATTGTACAGCAGATAGATATTGTGTTGAATTGTCAGTAATGCATTTAGATTGCATTTGTGGCAATGCTATTAGAAAAATTGTTCAGCCATAACTGTCACAGCTCCAGCAGAAAAAAACAGTAACGACAGAGACGTATACATGCCCACCCATCCCCTTCCCCCTACCCTCCACATGACATACACATGCACACACACACACACGCACACGCGCATGCGCATGCATGCACACACACACACATACACATACATACACTCACACAGTGGACACATACGCGCGCGCGCGCGCACACACACACACACACACACATTCTCTCTCTCTCTTGCTCTCTGTCTCTGTCTCTCTCTCTCTCTCTCTCTCTCTCTCTCTCTCTCTCTCTGTCTCTCTCTCTCTTCACTGTTAATGCTCAGTGTCACGAGGTTAAATAGACATGAGCTCTCAATCCTGTCAAAACTGTCATAGACTTGCTTCATGCACCTCAATTCAAATTTGACAAACAAATGTAATTAAGTTCCTGGACTTCCTTTAATAGTTTGAAATTTGCTCAGATTTATCAATCAAAGCATATTAATTTATGAAAACAACAACATTAGACCAAACTGTCAATACAGTTGGTAAAGGGGGGGGGGGGGGGGATTTGCATGCACACACAATTGTAATTGCATCTCTTGGAATGATTCTGCTTGGACTTCAGCTCTGGAAATGTAAACATCCACTGTCAATACTCAGTGACTATAGTATTGAGCTAAAACTGATCAGTTACCAGCTCGCACACCATCTTATTTCATTGTACCAGCCACCATGGCGAATTGGTTATTGTTACCGACTCCCAGCTTGGAGTCGTGGGTTCGATTCCCATCAGAGCCATGTGGGATTTTTCTGCCCAGACTGGCTCCTACCCAGGGTGAGTTTGCTATGGGTTCAGTTAGGACGACTGGGACCACACAGTCGAGTTTCAGCCGCTAAATGGATGCGTCTCTGAGAGTGTTGCTTAAATTTCCTGACCGACTCTGCAGGTATCTGTACTACTTGGGTCAGGATATATTATGAAAATAAGCATAGAGTACAACCCTGTCATGCAGTCTCAGACCAGAATGGAAATATGTAGCATCATCTTCATCAGTCTCATTCTCAAAAGTCTCAAATTCTGTGGCCCTGTAGGCCCTGCTCTCAAGGTGACCTCGGTTTTGATGTTCTTTTTCACATCCATGGACTTGGTTTGATTCTGTTGGGCTCACCGGTATCGGCAAATTCATGGGGGCTGTCATTCAAAGGATGTGGTGGCGCCCTCTGGAAGGAGAGCTCACTCATGTTGGCTCTACGACTAAGCAATTGCTGTTGTCAGAAGGGAGCTCAGTAGGTGGTGTGTTTAATTCATATCAGCACCACCAAAGTGACTCAGCAGCTGTGCAGTGTCTCCTCTGGTGGGTTGCCTCTTGAGGTCTTGGTATTGACTGCTCCCTGTGGATTGACAGTGTAGGGGCTACAGTGGACTGGGCCGGGCTGTGGAATGAGTGGCGTGGATGCAATGCCACTGAGGTGGCTCAGAAGATTGGGCAGCAAAGAAAAAAAAGAAGGGAAAAAAAATCGTTTCATCGTTAACCAGAACATTTTTTTTTAAATCCAACTTCATGCATTGAAATTAAATGATAAAATTCTGCACACAAAATGTGCTTACATACATCACTTTTTTTTTTTCAAGTGCACCAGATACCTGCAGGCATTTTTCTATTTCTGTATTTGACAAATGATGAATTCCTTGATTTGTACATGTCCCGCCGACCATAATCCATTACATTTGGCCACCATCTTTTCTTGACAGATCAAGAAACCTAAGCACATGTACCTCATCACTCTCATCAAACGTCTATCATCAGTCACAAACACAACACAGGCAGCAGGCAGTTACGATGTCGTCTGAATAGATCATCAAAATTCCTGACAGATTCCAGGACTAAAAAATGCACTTAAATGAATCTACAGGATTACTTATTGTTTTATATGTTGAGATTTTTATTTGATTTAGATGACTGATATGAAAAGGGAGATGTTGTGATACTGGACACCAGGGTTTGTGTTTACTGGTAACTGTCAATATTTTACCAGTTCAGATGACAAAATACTGACATATACTGGTATTGTGTACTGACTGAACTTCAATTTCACCAGATGCTAGTGGTAGGCAAGTGGACCATTGTGTTAGTAACTCCTGCCTTTTACTGATTGCTATGACCAGGCTACAAGTTTTGTTTGAGCTGTTTACCTTTACAAGTTTGCCATTCTGAGTTTTTAGAATTACCAGCATGATCACAGGACATGTGTAGTGTCATGATCATTGTAAACACCTACCTTTGATTGATTTTGAGTGGACTCCTTCCAGCCGTGGAAACATAAACACAACCAGGGTCAATGTTTGTACAGAAGTAAAACTGATCAGTTAACCGCTAGCACACCATTGTGTTTCACTCAGAGGCCCAGACTTATGTCTTGGAAGAAGTGAATTAAAGAAAACTCCAGAGTCAGCAGACCATGTCCAAAGCAGAGCTCTTTGAGTAAGTCTCACAATAATACTGGTTGCTGATCTGCTTGCAGACAGCACACAGGTAGGGTGTCTCGATACTGTCATAACTGAAGTGGAGAATCGGGTGGTATTGGGTGAGTGAGTTTGGAAGGATGGAGGAGTGTGTGAACATCACATGAGGATTCTTTTGGTGGTTCTTTACAGTTGGACAAAGTCTCAATTCTTCACAATTTGCAACTGCCAAAATTGGAGAGCACAATTTTGCACACATGAGTCTGTATTGTTATAAGTGTGTAAACCTGTGTGTGTGTGTGTGTGTGTGTGTGTGTGTGTGTAAGATAATATACCAGTAGGCGTGAAAGTACACCCTGCACTTGTAAACAGGTGGAAGAAAAATAGGGGTCATCAAACTAGTGCCACAAAGAAAGAAACAAAAAATGGGCATTTGGGCACGTTATAGTTCCCTTTCTCAATTCATTGGCTTGTAGTATTTCAGGGAGATTTGATAAACTTTAAACACTTTGGCATCTTGTGTCAATAAACAAATGGTGGAAGTTGTATGATGCATGATCTCGATCAGTGTGGACTTGGAAACCTGATGTTTAGACAAGAAATCCAGTGCTGTCTCACATACACCTTGTTTTCAATGCAAAAAAAAAAAAAAGAAGAAAAGAAAAAGAGAAAAAAAAAAAAAAAATTCAGCCCAAGAATGAAATGGACAAGTTCCTCCAAAATCTGTCCTAGGTTATTTACTCAGATGAGAGAATCCTGACAGAAAAATGATTAGTCTATGTTGTGTGCCTATAACATTCTATAAGATCCTGATTTTATCACAGTACAGGAGAAAGATGTTGAAAGTTTCCAGTCAAGTTTTTTTTTTTTTTTCTGTATTCAAAAGAAAAAAAAAAGACTCATGAGGAAAAGTGTAATGCTTCCTTTGAATTTCACATTCAGTATGAGAACTTGTCAGGATCTTCCATGTTTCATGGAATGAAGTCCTGACCAGGATAGTAATGCATATTCATGCACACACACACACACACACACACACATACACACACACACACACACACACACACACACACACACACACAGGCGCGTGCGCACACACACACTCACACATGCACACAAACACACACACATGCACACACTCGCACATATATTCAGCAAACTTGGGTGGGTTTTTTTTTTTTTCATAAAACAGCTTTTCTTTCCATCCCTCCCTCTTTCCCCCATCCTCCCTTCCTCTCTCTCTCTCTCTCACTCTCTCTCACACATTCTCTCTCTCTCTCTCTCTCTCTCTCTCTCTCTCATTCATTCATTCACCACACACACATGTAACACACACACACACACACACACACACACACACACACACACACACACACACACACACACACACATGCATGTAACACACGCACACATACCTGACCTTTGTCTCTCTCCCCTTCCTATAACAGGTCTGTGGTTATTACCATTTCGATTTTTCTCCAAAGAAAACATAATACCTACATGAATTTATTTTGCTGTGACTTTGTATTATATCATGATTTGTGTCCAGGAATCTGATTGTGTGAAATCCATTTTCATACGATATCCTTCCATTGGATGCAGACTGCCTGAGGTGCTATCAACAACAGTTACAATACATCAAATGTCACCCTCACATCACAATTGCCTGCCTTGATTTCATTCATTTCTTGGTCCTGTTGATCATACAGAAATGTGTGGGTTATATCATGTTTGCCTTTAAGGTATTGAACACAAGGTTATCCACATTCATTGTTATAGATTTATGCCTAAATAATGTAGCACCAAGTAATTAGAATGTAATTCGTGTGTTAATTTTTTGCACACAAATCTAAGCATGTATGAATTTTTTGTTAGAAAACCTTTTTTTTTTAACTGTATTGTTTGGATTTTTTCTGAACCATCTCATTTGTAAAAGAATCGAATTACTTTTCCTTGTATTCTTTGTCTTAATTTTCCCAATGCACTGTGGATTGGTTTGTGTAAGGGAGACATTGACCTGTGCATTATATCTGTACATATTTGGAAGATTTGGCCTGTTTATTTCATTTTCATGTTTGCCATGCTTTTTGCTTCCATGTTGGAAGATATTTAGCCAGACACTTCATGTCAAATAGCTAGACAGTGTTAAATATGAAGTTATTGTCATTTCCATGGTGGTTGGTTTTAATGTTGTTTTTCTTGTTGAAAGGTAGCCAGGAAAATTGTGAGAGAAACTGCAAGGAGTACGCAACAATGGAATATTTTCAGTATGTGGAAAAAAAGGGTGTTACGAATCAAGGAATATGGAGCAGTTGAATGTTTAAAGCAATTCGAAAAGAAATCTGTAAACAATTTCGTGTGCAAAGGAACGTGTGAAAGTTGGGGATCTGAATTTTACTATGAAAGTGCTACATGCAAGGACAGTGAAGGGTGTATGGTATCCCTGTGGCAAGGACAGTGAAGGGTGTATGGTATCCCTGTGGCAAGGACAATGAAGGGTGTATGGTATCCCTGTGGCAAGGACAATGAAGGGTGTATGGTATCCCTGTGGCAAGGACAGTGAAGGGTGTATGGTATCCCTGTGGCAAGGACAGTGAAGGGTGTATGGTATCCCTGTGGCAAGGACAATGAAGGGTGTATGGTATCCCTGTGGCAAGGACAATGAAGGGTGTATGGTATCCCTGTGGCAAGGACAGTGAAGGGTGTATGGTATCCCTGTGGCAAGGACAATGAAGGGTGTATGGTATCCCTGTGGCAAGGACAATGAAGGGTGTATGGTATCCCTGTGGGCAAACTACCCCCTTTCATGTACAATAGCCTTGATCCCTTTGTGTTCAGCCTGTCTGTGACATCACTGGATTGGATCCAGATTTCAAACAGTGGAGTGCCTGATTTTCAGTAGCATGATAATAATTGAATGACAAAAGCAGCACATGTGCAAACAATCACAGCACTTTTCCCGTCAGTGAATTGAACCAAGGACTCACTGATTTTCACTAATGTGACCCATGACCCATGGTCAAAGAGATGCTGTGGAAGATGTATAGGTGTTTAGGGATCTGTAAATCTCCCTGTCCTCAGTCATGCATAAGAGGTGTGGTAACCAGTGCAGTTCTTTCCCTTGTCCATGCCTTGGGGACATACAGTCTTTACAAAAGCCTGTGGAATGGGCTTAGACAGGGAATCATGGTGGAGAAGTATGTCCGTTGCAGGCAAGCTTTTGATGCTTGAAAATCACTAGGAGTGGTTTTTTGTCTCTTGTCTTAGCGTTTATGCTGACTTTGTACCTGACCTAGTCATTTGTTGAAGTTCATTGTAAGAGATGCAGAGAATGAGTCTGAAGCGTTTATTCTTGAACACTGAATTTGTCACCCATGAAACATCATCATTGTCCACCTCTTGCATCCCTGATGGTGAAGGGTGGGTAAAATCGGAAACACAATGAAAAAAAGGTCTTGAAATGAAAAAAGAAAAAAAAGGGGAACAGTTACACTAAGAGGAAAAAAGTATGAAACCCATAATCATACTTTAAAAAACAGCATCATTGTATTGATCCCACACGTAGTAGGTACCACAAATCAGATATTGATTGTTATCATCTATGTAAGAAACATTTTTAGTCAGTGTGCTTACTAGGACAGGAGTGAAACATGGTCCTCAGATGCACATTCTTAAACTATGTGTGGAACTAGGATATACTATGACACCTTTTTCTACGAAATTCTAGACTACTCACATGGAGTGTTGACAAGTCACCTAAAGCCCAGGAGGGAATATCATTTGGCAGCTGTAACAGTTTCAGTGTGAACGTGTTTTGTAAAGCATGTCTCAGGTGGTCTGGCAGATAGTGATTAAAACAACCAAAAATCAAAATGAGTTAGAATTTTGTAATCTAATGAATAGATAATAATGATAAAAAAAAAGACATAATCATAGAAATACCAATGTAGAGGAACCATGCACATGCTAGTGCCTCTGTTTTGAGGGTGCTCATAACAGAAAGAACATGATAGAAATTCTTCAAAATAGTTGGTGAATTAAAAAGTGTTTTCATTTATAGATATTGCAAATGAGCGTGTGCATGCGTGTGCGCATGCGTGCAAGTGTGTGCGTGTGTGTGAGTGTGTGTGCGTGTGCTGTTGTTTCAGGTTTTTTCTTTATCTCGGTGCTTCATAACTGTATACAGCTAGTGATAGCACCACCATGAAGTGTAATCAAATTTAGCAAACACCACCATCTGTCCCTGAGGTCTGTAATCTGCATCTGCCTGTGTTTTGAAAGCAAGTGTGTGGCTTTCATGCAAAACCACATACAAAACTGATTTGATTATGTATTGTTTCGCAAATAATAATGTGCACAAGTTGTGGTGAATCATTGGCTGACAAGACACTTGTAATGCATCATTTTCCACTTTTTTTTTTTTAAACAATAGTTGGATAATAAAATTGGGAAGCAAAAGACAAGATGGATAATCTTTTTCTGTATTTGTTTGGTATTTGTTGATTAGACACTTATGTTGCCATTTTGATATATGAATTATAGAAATGAAATGTTTGTTTCCTTTCAGCTTACTCATTGTTTGTTTATTTATTGATATGTTTGTTATGATTCAGGTATTTTTCCCTTGAAAGATGGAAAGTAATGGTAAAGTTTTTGTGTACTTCATTTCTGGATCCCAACAAAGCTGTACATGTTGTCAGTTCATTTGAATGTGGTTGTATTTTTTGTATAGGAGAGAGAGAGACGGCAGGTGGTGGTGGTGTGTGTGTGTGTGCGGAGGGGATTACTGGATACTTTCACTGTTTCTTTGTGTTTTAGGCATATGTAGTTTTACTTAATTTGTCCTGACTATATGAAGAATATCAAAGTTTGGAGAACAGTTTGTTTAATCAGACAAACATGACTGTGACTCATTAATGAAAAGAGGTCAGATACCTTGCCTTATGACAAATGTTAGTGGGTGTAGGATAATTAGACCTAAATCTAATTGTAATGACACAGTAAAGGTAGAGGCTTATTCACCACTGCTGTGTGTTCCCTTACACAACCTACTTTCCCGCAGTCCTGGTAACCTCCTGCTCTTTAAATGATAACAGGTAAATATTATTTTACTTTTTGTTTTGATCACACTGCAGTTGATTTTGATGTGTCGGTTGCTTTGGGAAGTAGAAGTTTTAAGTGACAGTTATTGATTACCATAAGACAAGTGAGACTCTTCATTGGTCTTTTTAACACAAATACAACAATATGTAATTTGAAAAAAAAGGTGTTAGTGATTGCCACTAGAATGAAGTTGTTCAAACGATATGGTTTTGATTAGAATGGAACAGCAGTATCATCACTGAAAGGTGTTAGTCATTGCCACTAGAAAGAAGTTGTTCATATGGTATGGTTTCATTAGAATGGAACAGCAGTATCGTCACTGAAAGGTGTTAGTCATTGCCACTAGAAAGAAGTTGTTCATATGGTATGGTTTCATTAGAATGGAACAGCAGTATCATCACTGAAAGATGTTAGTCATTGCCACTAGAAAGAAGTTGTTCATATGGTATGGTTTCATTAGAATGGAACAGCAGTATCATCACTGGAAGCTCTTTTATGGAGACTGAATAAGAATGTTATGGAACACTATTACCACTGGCAAATGCTGACAGTGGATTGATGCCTCCCTACCCACCCCTAATAACCTGCCTGTCCTCTGCAGCTTCAGCTTACCCCAAACCAATGTTTCCCTGTCTGCCCTTCTTACTTCCTTTTGATTTTCAGTCTTTTGTGGTGTGTTCCCTGTTAGTAGTATGCATCCCATGCTGTTCAGCCAAAGGGGGCTGTGAGTGTCGTGTTGCCATCAGAGTACTTGCCCCAGGAGTCCTGCACTGCTGTCCAGTCCCTTGTTTATTGGTACCAGTTCTGGTTAGCATGCAAAAGGTTGCCCACCCACTGGTTGCAACCTATCAGAACAAGCTTCCCCATGGTGTTTGGACAAGTGTTGAGCCAGCATGAGGCCACTCATCACAGGAGACCCTGCCCAGCCGCTGGGTCACTTTTGGTGTTCACTGTTGCTTTTTCTGATGTCATGTGTACACAGTCACCACTGCTAGTCACAGAGCCAGGTTGCATGGATGTTTCCTTGCTGTGGAGATGGTTGGTATAACCTTCCAAATGTCAGTCCCCATGAAGCTGCCAGCTTGAAAAAAATCATCCTTTTTTTTTTTTCTTCTCCATCTTTTTTTTTTTTTTAATCAATCTTTTCAAGTCAGAGGGAGATGGAGGCACTGAATACTGGCTTTTGTTTTGGGGATCATTGCTGATTAGTTCAGCTGCAAGTTTGTAGTCATATGTGCCATAAAGCTTGATGGTCTCTGTTGGTTTGGTGTTTGAGTGGCATAAAGTATGACCACTGGAATATTTGCTTGTAATTTTAAATTATTGACATAATTATTTAGTCACCTATTATCATTGATGTTGTCATGATAATCAGTTTGTCTTACACAATACCATCTTACTTCCCTTTCTTTTTCTTTTCATTTTGTCTTCCTTTTTTTTTTTTTTTTTTTTTTTCCCAATTCTTAATTTTTTCTTCATCGTTTTCATATTTTCAGGGTAGTACAGTTGAAATCATGAGCAAATTTTGGAAGAGACCTTTTTTTTTTGTATGGCATACAGTTCCATAATGTTTTGTACAGCTGATAGGAGGCCTATTTTCTGAGGTTGATATGACCAGTAGGGTTTGACTTGGCACTTTCTCATTGCGGAAGCCTGTGCTGCTCAGCAGCTTCCCATCTTGGAAGTTCTGTGCTAATGCTTCCTCTTTTCTGTGATTCCCTGACGTTCACTTTTTTTTTTTCTTTCCCCATTGTTGTCTGCTACTTTCCTGACTTAGTGGGCCGTTTGCCAGTTTTTGTTCTGAAACCTGTTTTACATTTCTGGTCATGAATCATGACATGCCAATTTTTTTTTTAATGTATTCTGGTATTTAGGTAGTGAAAATAGTACACTTTGTCCAGAGAACACTGGCTGCCCATTCTCTACTGTCATGCCTGCATGGCTGTTTCATAGTTTTTGTTGTTGGTTTTTTTTTTTTGTTACAGGTCAGTGTTTTGTGGAAAACTTACAGGGAATGCCTGGTACTCTCTCAGCCCAGCATAGGCTTGTCTGCCTTAATAATGATGTCAGTACTTCAGCCACCATTTCATGAACTGTTTTTCTTCTTTGTTGATCGCATCTGTCTTTGTTACTTTTTCAAGAAGGAGCATTTTTTTTCCATACATGTGGATAGCCCTGCGGAGGCCCTGTGAGGTTCCTGGGCTGGAATGATAAAAGAATAAGGACTAGGTGCTGTTGTGTTTCTGTCTCCTCATTCTCCCCACCCCAGCCCTGAGGAGGCCTCGTGAGGTCACTGGGCTAGGAGGATTAAAGGATAAGGACTAGGTGCTATTGTGTTTCTGTCTCTCCTCATCCCCCCCCCTCCCCCCCTCATCAGCTATCCTTTTTTTTCTCTCCTTTTTTTTTAACTCGCCATTTTTTTTCTTATCTTTCCTTTGAGTCTACATGCTCTCTCTCTCTCTCTCTCTCTCTCTCTCTCTCTCTCTCTCTCTCTCTCTCTCGCTCTCTCTCTCTCCCATGTAAGCATACATGTGTGCCAGGTATATGAGTTGTATGTCTAGTCAAACCTTCCTCTTTCATGACACAAAATGTGTTAACTAAACAGTTACATTGTATGGGTGTTGGTATGTGCATACTGATCATTTGAGTTGTATATGTATTCGAGCTTTCCTCTTCAGTCTTTGATGACATAAAAAAGGAGAAAAAAACGTGTTTCCAAAATAGTTATAGTGTGTGTGTGTGTGTGTGTGTGTGTGTGTGGTGTGTGTGCGCACGTGCCAGTTATTGTATTTGTATATCTAGTCCACCTTTTTCCTTTAATTGAAGGGAGGGGGGATATTTTCGAAAATATTCCGAAAATAGTTACATTTTCACTCAGTCAAGGGAGTAAAGTCTGTAATGTTACCAAAAAAAAGCGGTAACATGCATATGATCAGTTGACATATTTATACATCCCCCGCATTATGCTGTGGGATTTGATGGTCAGAAATGATGTTCAGGTGCCAGTGCATACACACCTTTTTGTATTTGTTGTAAGTTGGATAGCCAGTCAACAGTACTGGGATGAACATAATAGGTGCTACATGGACATGTGTAAAATTTACCTGTGCATTGACAACATGAGTCATACAATTCTGGTCCAAATGTGCCATCCGGTTTGAATGCTGGCTTCCCATGTCTTTTGCTTCTGTTTGTTAAGTAGATCACCCTGCTCCTCCCATGGTCCAACAACCCTCAGTGCTGTGTGAGATGTAAATATTTCTGTGTGTTATGGGAAACCCAACAGTTGTGAGAGCATGTTAAAGATTACTGCAGTGACGCCATGTTGGAAGTGGCACACTGCAGTACTGGTTTTGTTTGATTTGGGTTTTTGTTGCTTTGTTGTTTTGCCTCCTATCTTGATTGTTTTCTTACATGTTTAAGATTTTTTTTAAAATCATTTCATACAACCAATATAAGTGCAGATGAACATCAACGTGTGTGTGTGTGTGTGTGTGTGTGTGTGTGTGTGTGTGTGTGTGTGTGTGTGTGTGTGTGTGAAATAGCTTCCATTTGATTAAAAAGGCTTTGACCTTTTTTGATGATCTGACCTGTTTGAGATGTGATGTTTCTCCCTGTGTGTGCTCTGAAAGCTCACTCATGCTGGTCCTTGATCAAACAGCTAGTGTTTGTAAGGGTCTAGTAGATATTGATCAGCATATGTTGGATCAGAATGGGATACCACTGAACATTGCCAAAGTGATTCAACGGATGTGCAGTGTATCCTCTGGTGAATCCCCTGATGATTAATGCAGACAGCTCCTATGAACTGCTGGTATCAAAAGTGCAAGAGGATGTCTGGGTGTGGTTGTGAATGAGGGAGCTGGAATGAGCGTCATGGTAGTACTGCCACTGACAGGTGAGAAGAGAGAGAGAGAGAGAGAGATGAAAAATGACTATAAAACTACCGGATCTTGTAACTTTTTTCTCTTTTACTGCTGGACTTATGTACAACTTGATTCCATGTGTGTTTGAAAAAAAATGAATACAGTAGCTCTATGTCCATTAATATGGATGGATATCTGATGGATCTCAACCCAGCAGTATGAGACTTGGTTATAAAAATGTCTATGGAACAGTACACTGCACTGATCTTTACATGACTTTTTTTTTTTTTTAAACAGTGGTTATGGAGATGGAAGAGGATGGGGGAGAAGGGAGGTGTGTTGAACTTGACCTTCTAAACTACTTGGGGGTTGATTGGATCGCATCTGTGAAGAATCCTGAACCTTGCAAAACTGATATCCTTCAGGCTAGGGAGGAGGGTGGGATGAGGGGAATTGTTTATCTTG
The DNA here is from genome assembly GCA_033310375.1 of Conus canariensis. NCBI lineage: Eukaryota > Metazoa > Mollusca > Gastropoda > Neogastropoda > Conidae > Conus > Conus canariensis. The sequence continues at coordinate 62,466,648 of CM065734.1, forward strand.
AAGAATGCCTTCTAGGCATGGAGAAGAACGATCTCAGAAGAGGGGGAGGGGTATCAAGTCCATTTGACCATGCAAAACACTGATACCATTGGAAGGAAGGGTGTGGGGGGGGGGGAGGGGGGACTGTTCCTTTTCATCTTGCAAAATGAAGAGATTAGCCTTCCGTCAGAAAGATTGTAGGTCCCCTTCAGGCCCCAGAGCAAAGATTGCTAAGCCTGTTTGGTGGGAAATCTGATGTCGATTGGCCCTTCTGAGATGCTGAGGATATCTTGCAAACCTCGTGGACAGCTTCATTGCCTTGATTGGGAATACATTAATGTTGCTTTACACTTTTCTCTTCTTCTGCATTTGTTTTCTGTCAGTCACTGTCCGTTTTGTATCATCGCCTTTCTGCACACCTTTCTAATTGTATTGATGTTGTTTTCCCAACTTCTGGGGTGGGGATGGGTGTGGTAGGGGTTAACTGTGTGTGGAATATTTGTTTGTACATGTTTACTTTTGATTGTTTCTAACATGAGGTAAACATTTTTTTTTTTTTTAGCTGTGGTTCAAAATTATGGTTGTTGTTTTACATGTGGTTCATTCTTCTTCTTCTTCCAAAATAGAGCCGGGCCGTTAGGCATAGAGGATAGATGTGTCGTTGTCGCTTTGCTTTGTCTCAGGCTTAGTTGGCTTGATGAACTGATTTAAAACTATATACATGGGTTGATGGGAGGGTTCAAGGAGAGACTGGGTGTGGCTGCAGGTAGTGGGGACCGCAGCTTAGGCGGCTCCTGAACGCCTCCAGTGTAGGTGCTGATGTGGTGGTGGTTGGTAACTGGTTCCACTCCCTGATGGTGCGGGGAAAAAAGGAGTGGTACAGAACTGTATGGGTTACCCGCTCCTGGTGGATCTTCTGTGTGCCTCTAGTCCGTTTGTCTGAAGGGCGGTAGAATGTGGTGGGGTTGAGGTCTACCAGCCCGTTGTGGATATGGTAGAGCATCGAAAGCCTATTATGGTGCCAACGCTCTTCGAGGCTGTCCCACTTGAGGTGTTAAAGCAGCCGTGTAACTGCGCCTGATGTCCTGTTTGGAAATTGTTGCAGGCGTATCTTGCTGCTCTCCTCTGAACCTTCTCCAGGAGTTGGGTGTCTTGCTGTAAGTTTGGATCCCATACGGTGGAGCTGTATTCCAGTGTAGGTCTGACCATGGTTGTATATGTGGCAGCTTTGATCTCTTGGGAGCAGTCCCTGAAGTTTCTTCTGAGAAAGCCCACCATTCTGTTCCCATTGGCTGCCACTGTTTCCACGTGTCGGGTCCAGGAAAGAACCTCCGCCATGGTCACGCCTAGGTACTTACTGGAGCTCACCGTATCCAGTGTTTGTCCGTGAAGGGTATAATCTGTCTGTATAATTCTCTTGTGTCTACTTGGAGAGACTCGGATGGTGTTACACTTGCTTGCATTAAAGCTCATTTGCCAAGTGTTTTCCCAGTCTTCCAAGTGAGTGAGGTCGGCTTGTAGCAAGGCTTGGTCCTGGTGACTGCAGATCTTCCTGTAGAGGAGACTGTCGTCTGCAAACAACCTGGTGTGTGAGGCCTTGACTACATCCGGCAGGTCGTTTATATATGCTAAAAATAGCAGCGGGCCCAGTATGGTGCCTTGAGGGACTCCAGATAGTACTGCAGTAGGGGACGAGTGTGTACCTTCAAGGGCAACTTGCTGGCTTCTGCCGGTGAGGAACGCCTGGATCCAGCCGAGTGTGTCGTTCCTCACTCCGTAGTAATGCAGTTTGCTCAGCAGACAAAAATGCGGTACCTTATCGAAGGCCTTCGAGAAATCGAGCAACACTACATCCACCTGATTCCCCCTGGCTAAGTTTCTGGCAATGTCGTGGATAGTTGAAATTAGCTGTGTCTCGCATGACCTTTGTTTTCTGAAACCATGCTGTGCATCGTTTAATATCTGATGTTGGTCAAAGTGGGTCATGACGCTGCTGTGCAGAACATGTTCCAGGACCTTGCACGTGATAGACGTGAGGGAAACTGGTCTGTAATTTTCTGGTAGCTGGCGGTCACCCTTCTTGAAGATGGGTACGATGTAGGCCTGCTTCCAGTCCGTCGGTACCTGGTTGGTATCCAAGGACAACTGAAACATAGTCGTCAGAGCTGGCGCAATTTCCTCTGCTGCTGTCTTCAGTATAAAAGCTGGGACTGCGTCCTGACCTGTTGCCTTGTCAGGGCGGAGATTCTGAAGAAGTTTATGGACTCCTGGCACACTGACTGTAATTGGTGGCATATCTGGGTACGGGCTTGGTCCTTTGGATGGAATGGTAGTGGTGTCTTCCTCTGTGAAGACAGACTTGAATTGATCGTTAAGGATCTCTGCTTTGCCTAGGCTGTCGCTTTTCAAGAACCCATCTTTGTTCTTCAGGGGAGAGACGCCCTCTGTATCCTGCCGCTTGCTTTTGACGTATGCCCAAAACTTCTTAGAGTTGGACCTGAAGTCATTGCATACAACTTCTTCTATATATTTCTTGCTAGCCTGTTTAATCATATAACGTGTCTGGGCCTGCAGTCTCTTGTATCTGTCTAAGTCTCTCTTCATTCCCGTCTTCTTCGCTTTCTTGTGCGCTCACTGTTTTCTACGGATAGCCCGGCGTATGTCGGCGTTGATCCATGGGTTAGTATGTCTGGCTGATGTAGTCTTTGTTGGGACACGCGCTTCCATCATCTGCATCAGCTTGTCTTTGATCTCATTCCAGGCATGCTCAGCGGCATCTGGTACTGTGGGGTCAGGCTTGAAAGACTGTGCAAACTCGCGAACGTCTTCTTTGATCCCCTCAATGTTGGCTTTCTTCCACAAGTATATCTTGCGGCGAGGTGGTCTGGGACGGTGGGGAGCTAGTGCTGTGTCATAACACTGAAATATTGTATGGTTAGTACTCATAAGTTCTGATTTATCTTCTGAATCGTGTTACCCAATAAGTACTCGCTCACATCCAACTCCGAACTTAATGAGATTCAAGTGTTTGAAAATATGAGCTGGAGCACATTACACTGAACAGAAATAAAAGCAGATTTTCATGCCAACAGTAAAGTGTTTCTTTTTACCTTTTTTTCTGCTGTAATGTCTACCAACAGATTAATCTGGGCTCAAGTTGTGACAGGGCCTTAAGAAAATTTTCATCCCAGTTTCAACCCTATAGAACCCATAAATGTTTAAATGTCATGAAGTCTAAATGGTTATGAAAATCCCTTTTTTGGGATATACTGTTATTTCCAGCTTACAGAATGCAATTTTCTAGAGTTATTCCAATATCCTTTCCAAACATGCTTTCATGTACAAATACACCTTTAAGAACTCCGGTTGAGATTAAAAGAAAAAGACCTATGCAAATTAAGATTTCAGTATTGCCCAGTCAGAAGACAGAACTTTAATGACAAAGAAGTCAGTTGAATACAATTTTATTCCTCCTCTTTTTTTTTATCAAGTTACCTTCAGATTCAGCTGCTAGTTTCTTTTTTTTTTCTTCTTCTTTTTTCCCATTTGTTTTAAAGTCTTCTGAGAAAAAAAAAAAAGCTTTGTGTAAGCTGTTTTTTTTTTTTTTTAAGTTTTCTTTGACTTTGGCTCTCAATATTGATACCTTGTGGAGGTAAATGAACATTTGTTTTCAGAGTTTATTTGACACTTCAGTTTTTTCTCTTTTTCAAGGGGTGTATATGTATTTTTTTGTACATGAAATGAGATATTATTTTGTATGTTATATATGCACAGGTGTTTTTCTTCTTTTTGTACATAAGATTTTGGAACATTTGAACTTATAAGTAAGACAGGTTCTTTCACATTTTTTTTCTGCGCCTTTACAAGCACGTTTGGAAATCAGTTCAGTTCAGATTTGTAAATGCTCAAAATAAGGTTGCTTTTGTTTTTAAGATACATGCTTTTGTCAGCAACTTTGGTTTTGTTCATGCAGATATATCATTCAAAACTGCTCTAAAATACAGTTGATTTGCTACCCCTTGAACCTTTTTTCTTTAGATTTGTAGTGTCTGTTAATGCGAGAGAGAGACTGTGAAGAAAACCTTAGTAATAATATTCTTGCCATGCACAGGCGAGGTGTAGATGTATTCTTAAGTATTGGCATGTGCATGTTGGAGGTCAAGGTTTCAATACCAAGGTTTCCTCCCCCCCCCCCCCCCCCCCCCACCACATTGGCATGCTGACTGAACAGTCTGTGAAACAGATCTGCCTTGAATGTAGATGCCCCACAACATGTTTTCCAATCTTGTCAAAATATGTGATGTTTAAGATGATGTCTGAATCAAGTCACTTTGCACCATGAAAAACAAAACAAGAAATGTTTGCATGACACTGACAGGACAAGGAGATCAAGTAGATTTACTTTGTTCACTCTCAGACCGGAAGAAGTTGGGATCAGAGTGCATTTGTATGATACACACATATCATATACCATCCTCTATAAAAGCTGACCACTAGTCGTTATTGTTGTGCTTTCTTTAAATAACCTTTTTATCTTGGCCATGGTATGTTTGAATGAAGGGGAGTGATAGAGGGTGGCATTACAATGTCAAATCTTTCAGTAAAAGAAAGGTAAGACAGGTGATGAGATGATAAATGACAGGGCGTTGACCATGTAGATCATGTAGCTAGTGTGTGTAGAACAAATGATAACGAAAGAGTCCATAGCCTTTTTCTTTTCTTGCTTTGTTTTGATCCAGTGTGCATGGAAAACATTTCAGATAATCATAAAATTGTGCAGATCAGATTGTGTAGTTCTTAGGAGCATGCCACCTGGATTTGAAAATCAGACAGAGCTGTATTTTGAATTGTATGGAGTGGCCGTGTGACTGATGATGGACTACCAGTTAGTAGGGAATGGTGTAAATCTGAAAGTATTCCAGATGTGACCAGACCTGAAAGTATTCCAGATGTGACCAGACCTGAAAGTATTCAAGATGTGGTCAGACCTGAAAGTATGCATATAGAAGATGTGTGAAATCAGACCTAGAAGTATTCAAGACATGATCACACTTGAAGGTGAAAGTATGTATGATGTGACAAGACCAGCAGTGTGACCGCAGATGTGACCAGGTGTGAAGGTAGTGTCTACTCTTAACTGTGTGTGCAATTTTAACTTCTCAGTCGCCAGATTACAACAGAATTGGTGGTGTGACAAGTATACAAGATGTGGCTACATCTGAGGGTCTGAAAGTATACAGAAGGCCGTCAGATAGGATCAGATTTGACACCATACAAGATGTGATCAGACCTGATGGTATACATAATGTGACTGGCCCTGAAAGTATACAGGATAGTTCAGACGGATGTACACCGTGTAACCAGATTGTTGCTTCTTCACTTTGGTATTTCTAGTTGGAGCAGACCGACACCATCCACCTCAAATCAGACCGCTTGGCAAACCAAAGTAAATTTCAGCCATAACTTCACTAACTGCATCTAGACAGCAGTGCAAAGAAATGTCCCCATTAAATGTATGGCTCTGGTTTGATCATTTACCAAGATTCTGTGACACAACTGTTTTTGAAATGTTGATTTGTGAGAGGAGTTGGGTGGTTTGTGATCTAAAGATGTGTGGATGGTCCTGTCGGCCGGCTGTGTTGATCATGCTGCTCCCCAGTGATAGCAGTTTAAAATGACATAGTCCCTAGCCTTGTTTATGGGTGGCATGACTCCACCAATCCATGAACTGCCATTTCTCTGCCTTTCTGGACCAGTCTGCTGATTTGGACACTCTGTACATTTCGTTCTGACATGCCAGTGTTTGAGCTGTAACCTGGCAAAAAGGTAGTGAAAACTGTACACTGTGTCCAGTGTGGAGACTGGCCGTCCTTTCGGCTGTGTCTGTTTGCCCTGATGGCTTTTTCTTTTTGGTTTGGTTTGTTTGATTGGTTGGTTTTTGTTTGTTTGTCTCGCTACAGGTGCAAAGTGAGACGACTGCAGGCGGAAATCTAAACAAATCTTAAATAAATGTTAGCGAACCACCCAGAGAAACGTGGACAAACGAGTCACAGGACAAAAAACAACGCGTTTCGACCTCGTAGGTCTTCCTCAGGTGAGAAACAAACGAATAAAATAACGAAAATTCAATTAGCTTTGATTGCTTCAGAGTTCAGCGCAAGGAAGAAGGCGTTGTACTCTGAAGCGATCAAAGCTAAGTGAATTTTCGTTATTTTATTCGTTTGTTTCTCACCTGAGGAAGACCTAAGAGGTCGAAACGCATTGTGTTTTGTCTTGTGACTCGTTTGTCCACGTTTCTCTGGGCGGTTCGCTAACATTTATTTAAGATTTGTCTCGCTACAGTTAAATGCACTTCATTGTTTGTTGATGATTGTTTTTGATATGGGAGCAAGAGATCAAGCGGAGGGGCTGGTGTTCTCAACACGGTCTAGTCTTCTCCACCACAAGGATGTCGGAAGTTTAGCCACTATGTCATGAATGGGTTTTGTTGTTTCTTTTCCAGGATGTAATTTAGTCACTATGTCATGAATGGGTTTTGTTGTTTCTTTTCCAGGATGTAATTTAGCCACTATGTCATGAATGGCTTTTGTTGTTTCTTTTCCAGGATGTAATTTAGCCACTATGTCATGAATGGCTTTTGTTGTTTGTTTTCCAGGATGTAATCTTTTTTCATGATCAGACCTGTTCAGGATCTTTCCTTCCCGTATGAGTTTGACAGCCCTGAAAAGGTTTTGTGTGGTCAGCTGGGCGATGATACTAAAACCGAATTATCTATGAATGACTGTTTCTTAATATGTGTAACCGAGCATAATATCTGACTTAAAGTGATGATCAGGAGAAATACGAATGGTTCTCAGAAAGTGGGTGGTTATTGTCCTTTCATACAGCGAGAGGACCAAAATGACTTCAGTTCGCATATGAATTTGATCGTGGAAGACAATCATGAATTGTTGCATGGCAGTAATTTTGCTGCTTCATCACACACGTGTTCCTCTCCATCAGTCATAACTCCCATACAAGATTTATTCATCTGTCCTCCCCTTCCTCTTCTCACCATTCCTTCTCCCCCTTCTATTTATGTTTGCGTGTGTGTGTGTGTGTGTGTGTGCATGCGCGCACACACGTGATTATGTGAAAGATTTTTTTCAGTCCTGTACATTACAATGTAACTTCTAGTTCATAAGGTGCCACAAGATTTTTGTGTGGAGGAGAATCTCATTCTCACTGCTACATCTGATTCATTTTAGTGTCCGAGCTTGGTTGTGTTGACTGTTGTCAAAAGGTGTATGAGAAAAGTGATGATCTGAATAACTCAGTCAACTGGTTTCTGAAATTTTATCAGCTGATCATGAATTTCATGGATTCCTAAAGTTATGTTTATGTTAGCACCATGCAGGTAAAGGTTTGTAATTCAAGCGATTCCATACTCATTTTTCAGTCACTGTTTTAACCTTTGTGTGGTTTGAGTGGTTGTGGATGTATTATACACACTGATTGATGTGCTAGAAACGTTCCTTACTTTTGTTGCTTTATTGATGTATTCTGTAACTTTTCATTTATCCATTTATTGCTGGGACTGCAGTTGAAACCAGTTTGTTGTCAGATGTACTGTAAAGCTGGGATTGATCAGTGTTTGCATGTACACACAGCCTAACGGGATTTGGGAGATTTATGTCCTTGTCTTTTCATTTACACAAGTATTACATTGTGTATGTGTTGATCCAAAATGTACGAGTTTATTTCATATATACTTTATTACCATGGATGAACTTTTGAATGTCTAAGTGTATTTCCATGGTAAATGTTTTCCCCCTTAGAATAAATTGCTTTTGATGATAACAGTTATATTTGTCTTATACTTTACATCACACACACACACACACACAGAGCCATGCCAACTTTCTGAAGAATTAAAGGGGAAAAAGCCCTGTGGTAGGTACAATGGAAGGTGGGCGAAAAACAAGCGGCAGTACTCTGCACTGTTGTTTCACATTGCAAAATCATAGATTTGCTCCTTTAAAATATATTTTCTACAAGGCTTTATTCAGATTTCTTACACCATCATAGCTGTCAACGTTCTGTAGTAAAAATTGGGAATCAAGGAATGAAGGGGCAAGGGGGTTTGAGGGGGTGGTTTGGCTTTTGACTGAAAGCATCTCTCATTCCTTATGGCTTCAGCTGATGGATGAGTGGTTCATAAACAAAAAAATATATTTCTCAACTTCTAGATACAAAGAATTACCCACAAATTAAATTTTGTTATAGAAACCATAAACTGCAGAGTGTAGGAGAGAAAAAGGAATTTGTTCAGAATGTGATATGGGAAGAACTGGCTATGAATTTCCTATTACTCCAAAATACCCTAAAAATGTGTGGGTCAGGCTGGAAGGAATGTACGACTCAAGATGAGTAAATTAACAAAACTTGGGAAGGGTGTATAAACTATGCTTTTATTTTAAGGTGTTTGGATTTGTCATTTAATTTTGAATGTTTCAATTGTGTAGTAGCACCAATATTGATATCAAGAAATGGTATCCACTTTGTGATAAATGCTCAATATTAACTTTTTTGTAGTGAATAGTCTGGTTTATTGTATCCATGTTCACTTGGTGATAAATGTACTATATTGACTTGTTTGCTGTGAATAGTCCAGTTCATTTTTATTGTATCTTCCACACCCCAAAAGGATTAGACATCCAGAATCTTTGGTCTTGAATCAACCCTATTCAGAAATTACCTACAAAACCCCACATTCTTCAACGAAATTGTGAAATTCTGGATGTTTTTACAAAATTCCGGATTTCCAGAAAGATTTCCTGGAATAGGGAAATTTTCTGAAACGTTCAGGAAGGTTGGCAATTATGTTAAAATAATAACCAGTGGAAAATAATCAGGGACAGGTGGTGGCATTCTGAGTATTTCTTTCAGCAAAGAAGAGGAAATCAGCTTAAAAACAAAAATATATGTTTGAGAAAAAAAAACCAGGAAATTGGATGAAAAGAGGACAGTTGACATGGCTGGCACACACACATGCACACACGCACACAATTAGGAAGACGATTATACACCTGTACACATAATGAATGGCAGTTACTTTTTTTTTTTTTAATAATGTAATACCTAAGGCAAAAAGAAGAATACTGACAAACACACACAACTATGAAATGGAAAAGAAAAAAAAACAAACAATAACAACACAACCAACAGTGCCAAAATCAAGGAAAATAAGTCAACATTTGTTCATGTATGTATATATTTCTATCCCGCCACAAATACCAGTAAACCACTGCTAAAGTATCACTTCAAAAGCTGCAAAGTACTGAAAACAAGTATGTGTATTATACTGACAACACGCACACGTTTGTTTAGAACACAGAACAAACAACACAACAAAAATCCACCAGCTGAACTCTCCTTTTGATTCAGTTCACAGCTCTCTCTCAAGCACATGTTGGAACCAGTGCCATTTTCTTCTCAAGTTTTTGTCCTTTCCACATCTTCTCGTCATGGTTACTTTAAGAAAAAAAAAACCATATATATCTCTGTATAAGAAATAGCAATAAAGTAGAAGAGCACTCGGGGAACATGCAGACCTCCGCCACACAGACCACTACAAAAAATTCTCTCGAGGGAAGGAGTCAGTAGCAAAAAGGTGACTTCCTGTGTGCATTCTTTATAACAAGCTACATACATGTTCAATGAAAATGCATAACTTCTTACTTAGTCACTGACTTGTAAACAGTAATTTCACTTCATGGTCAGAGGAAAAATTGGTACAATCTTACTGAAGTTATCTGGATCCACCTTTTAATCCAGATTGGAAACCAGGATCTTTATCAAACTGAAATAGGTTTGTCTGTGGGTCATGTTTTATTTTTCCACTGAGCATCATTTAAATCAGTTCCATACTTTTGGCACTGTCTGGCTGACAAATAGGCAGACACAGGTGAAAACATAACTTTGGCTTAAATAAACAAAAGGCCATCAGGGTAGTTAGAGCCACTTTAACACTCTTTAGAGTACAGACCAAAAAATAGTCAAGTATATCTGACCTGAAATTGGGAGGCTGGGGGCAGCGGTCAGCTGAATCCAAGATTAAGCAAATCAGTCTATTTAATCAACATTTTGGCTTATCCATTTCTGGGTAAGGAGTACTTTGTTTTATATATTGGGATGGGGGGGGGGGGGGGGGGGATTCTTTCTTTATTTCTGCCTCTGACAAAAATGTTCTTTGCAGCAAGATTTAGTATGAAAGATCAAGCTTTGTGTCATAGTTGAGAGGGTGCAAAGATCTTTAGTTCCCAGTCAGAGAAAGGTGCGTGCGTGAAAAGCGTGTGGAAATTTGAGGTAAGTAAAGGCTTCAAGTCTAGTTCACATCTCTTCATGTATATTAAATGTAATCACTTTGTTGAAACAAGGTACACATACAGATTACAAATTAGCATGACATATACTTCTTTTTTAATTAATCTCCTTTTCTTGTTGATTCCACCTCATAAATACTTGGAAAAAAAAAAGGGAGGGGGGGGGGGGGAATGCAGAGGACAACAGGAGAAAGGGAAAGAAAGATTTTCTTAAAGTTGAAGTCAACACAGTATATCTTGGCATCCAGGAAATTATCAACTATATAACCATCTAGATCACATTAATTGTATCCTAATTTCCATGCCCATTTCTCCACAGTTCTTTACCAAAAATACACACACACAAAAACCACCACCATCACCACCACAGGTACAGTCCAAGTCTTGTGCACTGCAACATCTTGCTGTAATCTCAGTCTGAAGAGCAAATATCCAGCCTTTCTGCAGCCTGCCTTTACAGTATGATACAAGCGCAACTGTAGAAAGTCTGAACGAAGACTGGACAGATGAAACCAATGGTAAGCATAGTCAGACACACACACTTCCAATATCCTCTCTTTCTCTCCTCTGAAATTTCCTTTTTTCCCCCCTTTGTTTGTTGCACAATCCTCATCCCAGAGTACCTGGCTCAAACAGCAGCAGTCCCTGTCACCAAAGCATCCCCAATCACAGTAAAGCCATGATAATCTCACAGACAAGCATAAATCATAAAACAAACATAACCAAAAAAAGAGGTACCTTCACAATTGTTGGCATTTGTGTAGGTGTTCATAAAAGTTTTGAAACTGGTAACGTGGAATGGTCAAGACCACTCGCTTTAGTTTTATCCCAGCTACAGTACATTCCTGATTTACTTGTGCTTGAAAATTGTACTTTCTTTTGTACAGAATCTGCCCAGACTGGCTTACAATGAGGTGGGAATTCTCACAACAGACTGCTGGTTTCCTTTACCTGATTCCTCGTTATTTTCATGCAGTTCATTGCCCAACTGTCTGTTGCGATTGGATAGGGGTTGAATGCATTTCAGAAACAAACGCTCCAGCTTAAATTCGGGTTCAAAGAGAAGACCGACAGTCAATTCATCAGCACCATAGTTCAGACGCATCTACATACAAGATGTGTTTCATCACTCTTTATGTAAATTGTACATCTATCAATTAAAGCAACACTCACAAACACAATGTCAATGTGACAATGGCAGTTTGCTCACCAAATGAGCAAGATGGCAAAGTATGGGAAGTTTCTCCATTACATGATTGCACTTGGTTATATATGACAAGAATCCACATATGAAATTATCGATGAAAATGGAAGAGGACAAACAGCCTGAAACTTCTGGCACAAACCAAACCTGCCAGACAAGATTAAGCATGCACGAATTTTGCACAAGACACACCAATTGTTACACAGACACAGTTTTACAAGTGCCAGGCTCATGTTTCTTGTGTGCTTTTTTTCCACCAAAATTTCTTTTTGGTTCATGCAACCGAGCGAGAGAGGTGTCAAGAAAGCACTAAATCCTTAGAACATAACTTTGGGTAATTTTATTGTGCAAAACTCTTGCAATACCCATTCTCCCCTCCTTCATACTTACCATATTAAAACCTACATGTCAAGATCATTTACACACATCCCTTTTGTGTCCATGTCCATGTGAGCATTTACTGACTGGAGCTTTACAAGTGTTGCCCAGTGCAAATACATTTCACCCCAGACAAAATCATCTACATACATTCAACTGACATTTTGTTGAAAGGAACTGATTTTTCACCATTTTTGTGTGTAAATGTCAAATTTTGTAGTTTATCATATTTTTCTTCACTCTAAAAAAAAAGTGCCTTTTTTTTTTCCTCCTTCAAAATAAACAACTCTTTGTCTGGAGAATGTCATGACTATTGCATGTTTTCTACATTGGTATGTTCACCATATATTTCATCCATGTTTCAAAATTAAATCAACTGTATTTTTGGAGGCAATTTGTTACAGGAGTGGTGTAGAGGTAACCTTCCTATACAAACGCATAGTCTCTACAGAAACTGGAAAATTGGCAGAATGAAATGAGTAAGAAGACTTAAGACAAAGGGGTCATGTGTATGCAGCTTTCAGTCTTGCTATTCCCCCCCCCCCCCCCCCTCCCCAAACTGTCAGATCATGACACCACTCCCACCCAAATTGCACAAAATCATCAATAACTCATAACGTCAAACACAAGACTCTCTGTAATCATTCAATAAGAACTTTTTCCTTCCAACTGAAAACTGTATGAAAACAGAAGACTACCACTCAAAAAGTCCTAAAAACATCCTTGGCATCTAACCATTTCATGCAAAATTCACTTGAGGCATTAGAAACAATGGGAACATAATACAAGTAATATTATCCTTCTAACGCAAGGGGCAGAAACAGTCAAATGGTGGAACTTGCATTTTTTAAGGCAAGATTGAAAAAAAGGTGTAATTGCAAAATCATAATTATCTGGAAAAAAAACAACAACCAACCAACCAAACAGCAAAGAGGAAGAAGTGACCCAGAAAACTGAAAGTAGATGATAGAAAAACATAGGTCAAGTTATATTGTTTAATGCTCAACAAACCACAAAAAAAGTCAGGAAAAAAGATTAATGAGAGAAAGAATATAAGATGAAGAAAACAGAAAAGAAATAACCGAAGCAGAATGAACATTCATAATAACATTTTCTGGACAATACCACTTGAGGGAGACGTACATATCATGGCATCATAAACGGATGACTGCATTTCATTAGCTTTTACATGTCTTAGAATGGACCAGCACAAAACCAATTCTGGGGGCTCTTATTAAACAACTTGTTTCAGATAGAAACAATAAAATGATACAATCTGAGTATCTGAACAGCTTAGGAACTACGTGTGTTGTTGCTGCCCCAAATACTAATACCAAGAGCACAGAATATGAGCAGGTCGCTTTGGAGTCCATCTTCTTTTCATCCCTCTCTCACATCCCCATTCTGCAGAATGTCCAGTGCAAGAGTGTGTGTGAAATAACTGACAAGAGTACTGGAAATTAATGTTCTGCAAAGACTAGCAATTTTTAGTTAGAAGACCATCAAAAACTGCTCACTTTCACACGAATTATCTTACCCTGTGTTCCTTAGCAAATAAGAGATGAGTGTGTGTTTCTCTTTCTCTCTCTCTTGCTCTCCATCAACCTCTTGCCTTTAAAGTTTGCAACTCTTCAAAGACTTGTCTGCTTCAGTCAACCGTAACTTGACAAACACACACAACAGAAACATGCAACATTTTTTGTGTGGAAAAGATTGATGGACATGTTAGCATTGTATCTTTTAGAAGCCTCTGACTATCTCTCGCACACACTCACACAAGGTGCTCAAAGTTATAACTGGATACGCCTCAATCACATAAAATGTCCCAAGCGCTGGCTGGAACATGGTTTAAAAAGAGAAAATATGTACAAAACTTCAGCTATTCGCTTCGGCATGCATCCACTGTCATGGAGGTGGTTAGATCCAGGCATTTTGCCTGTTGGGTTAATGGTAGCATCCTCCTTTCCTTCTTTACAATACCGGCAGAGCTGCCACCCTTTGGGAAGTCCAGTTTTACCCTGTTGGGGAGAGGGTTAGCATCATCCTTTCCTTCTTTACAATACCGGCAGAGCTGCCACCCTTTGGGAAGTCCAGTTTTAACCCTGTTGGGGAGAGGGTTAGCATCATCCTTTCCTTCTTTACAATACCGGCAGAGCTGCCACCCTTTGGGAAGTCCAGTTTTAACCCTGTTGGGGAGAGGGTTAGCACCATCCTTTCCTTCTTTACAATACCGGCAGAGCTGCCACCCTTTGGGAAGTCCAGTTTTAACCCTGTTGGGGAGAGGGTTTGGAGGAAGGGTGAGCTTCCCTCTTTCAGCCCTGAAAAGAGGTGGCAACCCCCAAAAGCTGTTAAATTCAGCACTGGGAGGTTTAGGGAGGAGGGGACTTGGGGTGATGATGAGGTGCCCTTGGTGGGATCAAGGTGCCCCTATTGTCATATGGGTTGCCCCCCTGAAGCTGTAGATTAGGGGAGGCAAGGTGGGGGGGAGGTGTTATGAGCTCAATTTATGAGCTCAAAATTGGCATTTCTTGGAATTTTCAACATAAATTCAACAACAAAAATTCATTTAAGTAAATCATTTTAAAAACTGTTTTTCATACTTGACAGCTACTTTGAGGGGGGGGGGGGGGGGGGGGGGGGGGGGGGGCGGGGGGGGATCAAAACATCAGAACTCTGATTTAAAAAAAGACTGTAATGGAATAAATTTTACAGGCCTGCTCCTGAGATCGTGTTGATGGTGATCAATGGATGCAGTCCACTTTCATTTCAGAGGACTAAAGTCAGCATATGCATCATCCAAGATTCTGTATCCAGATTAGAACTCTCATCAACTAACCATCGCCATTTCTTTGCCCTTCTTTCTACAGCAAATGTTGCTGATTTTGTCCTCAATTGGTAAAATATTGTACAAAAAGATGTACACAAAGTTCCCAAATTAGTAAGAAATTACTATAAAAAGAAAAATGAAAAAAAAACAACAGAATACATGTTAGCAGCTATGCACATGTATTTACCAACACAGAATGTGTGTAAACCACAGTCACTAAACACTGCCTGTGATGAAAAAAAAAACAGAATTAATACATGTTAGTAGCTATGCACATGTATTTACCAACACAGAATGCGTGTAAACCACAGTCACTAAACACTGCCTGTCATTAAAAAAAAAAAGACTAAAAACCTGTCTAGCTGAAAATATCCATGAAAGGTTTTTTAAATACTCTCATACAACAACTATTTCATACAAACAGTGCATTTTCTTCAATGATTGCTGTCTATGTTGTCTACGTGTGAGCATGCATGCATCGGGGTTAAAACAAAAATTATGTACAACAGCCAAAAATTCTTTAACAATGCAAACTTGTGCAGAAAAGACTTGTAAAGCTCTGTCAAAATGAGTAAAACATGAATAAGCCAGTATGAACCACACAATCATAATACTTAGGAAAAAAAAATCAGATACACCAAAAGCCAATGAAAGCTCCAGCACAATTTTAATTACAGGGAAAAAAAAATCTCCGTTCACAAAACATGTTTGAAATGTCCTGAAAAATCCACATAAAATGTCTGCTGACGAAATGTTAAATAAATACATAAAATGTAGTTGTAAAAAGCCCATTTCACAAACCTTCTCAACTTCAGATCAGGCCTTTTGCTTTCAAGTTAACTTCATACATACATAAGTACACACACACACATCTGGAAACCAAGCACTGAACAGTATGGGACTGTAGAGAAACCAGCTTGGGTGGTCAGTCAAGTGCAAGTTCTGCTTTCAACTTGGGTTCAATTCAATGTAACCAAAACTGTTTCACTACTTGCTTGAATAACTTTAGTAGTTCATTCTATCAACGAAAACAAAAAAGAAATTCACACAATGAAGTGACATATTTGACAACAGACAGAGGAAAAATCTTAACTACTTGACTATCGAACCAACTGCTTTTAAAACATTCTGTTTCCATTTTGTTATGATAATATCAAAACAATTTGTTTAAAGAAATCTCTGTGTGTGTGTGTGTGTGTGTGTGTGTGTGTGTGTGTGTGTGTGTGTGTTTTGACAAATGAATGCAAATCAAAACTTCTGAAAACACCAGTTTCTAGACCTCAAGTTTTCAAACCACAAATAAATATGTAATATTTTAGATACTAAGATCAGAAATCATATACAAATGTGCGAGTGTGTATATGTGTATAGAATTTTTGTTTTTAAATCAAGTTGTAGTTGGGGTCGGGTCAATTTGGTGGTCTTGCTTCAACATCTAGTTTCCATGTAAGGTAGGCCGACTGATATCCAATAGGAGAAACAATAGGAGAAACAAACTGACTAGGCACTTCTGCCAACTGGTGGAAATCACAACACACCTGCTAACTTGTGGAAAGCAAAATGGATGATCCTGTAGGGGAGATTGAAAAAAACGTGTCTCCTTCCCAATATTACGGCCATGGTGGGCAGGGGCAGTGCCTGCTTTTAATGGGAGACAGCATAGGGTGTACACAAAGAATACTGTGTTCACATCCAAACATATGGTTTAGCAACAAACCGCTGTCTTAGTGTATGTGTGTTCCTGTATTTGAGATATTTTCTTCTTTTCCAAATTAGCTCAAGATAGAGTACTAATCAGCTGTCCTGATGGTTCTGCTTTACTTTGGTTTTAAAGCAATACACAGAGAACCTTCCTCTACATGTATCCTTCTTATCTCTCTGCGGGGCAAAACTTGCTCATCCACAAAGGCAGTGAAATCCAGATTTCCGATTGTCAATACATTTTTTTAACAGATGGAAATGACAATACAGCTTGTCAAATTGTACTCATGGTTGTGAAATCTCACTTGGGGATAACCTGACAGGAAACCCTGTTAAAGTATGTGCCGTGTCCAATGAGTATATAGCTTACAGCGAGTAAGCGCAATGAACTATTTGATAATTGGTGATAGAATATACTAATCCTACAGTTTCTAATCATACTTACTGATAGAACTGACTGATCCTACAATAACCCAAAATGTAGGATTTCCTTTTTATGTTCTCGCAATCTTCTCTGGTGTATAGAAAGCAAAACATCAACTGAATTTCAGATTCTTTTTCTTTGCTTTACAGACAACACCAGTAAACAACATGTACAAAACATACATCCACACAGGGAAAAAAAACCAATCAGGAGCTGTCATATAAATAATTTTAATGTACAATTCAGTTTTGATGGTCCACCATTCAACACTTTTTTTTTCTTTCTGTCATTATCAGCCTGGTGTTGTCAGTCTATGTATTTAACGTAATGGAAGCAAAAGAACAAAATAATACCAGCCCATATTAAATGCAGATGAAGCTTACAAATGCCGGGGGAAAATACACATAATTGTGCTGTACCCTGACAAAACACAAGGCCGACTAACAAAAGCCATCACACCAGCCACGTCCAATGCAAGTCAAAACCGTCATAATATCCGACACTGGCTCTATATACCAAAATAAGATCGTCTCCTCACAATGACCATTCCTTTTTGTTGGTGTCTGCCTTTGTGTTGATTTGTTTTGCTTTGTCTCTGAGTCATGCTGATTGTTCACGTTCACTCCAGCGTTCGCCCACGTCCAGCCCAGTCACTCGCATACAGAGGATCCACTCTCCGTCTGGTTAACGGCCCGACTTGGAATGCTGGATCAGCCACTGGAGGGTGATATCTGAAACAGGCCCACAGCAAGCTGTCAGGAACAGCCACGGAAAAAGTGTAAAAAAAAAATGGAAGAAAAAGTGACCAGGCTGCTTGTGCACCATGCTAGCTGATTCATCATAGTGCTTTATCAGTCTACCGTTGGTAGATTGACAGAGTTAACATCTAGTTATTCATCAAAATGCTTCATCAGTCTACCATTGGTAGATTGACAGAGTTAACATTCTGTTTAAATGACCAGATTCCTGACTAGAAATTTACAGGATCAGATGCAACAATGCACCTGAGTACACAACACACACACACACACACACACACACACACACACACACACACCCACACGTACATATCATCATGTCATTTTTCTTTTTTCACATGCTCCTCAATGTGAAATTAACGCTGCTCTCCCTTGGGAGAATGCTTTACCTTACACCAATGTCATGCAATTTTTACCCTTTGCCTACATATCCACACACACACACACACACACACACACCACACATACGTACACACACACACACAAACATACACAAACACACATAACATAAACACGCAGATAGATATATGTCTGCCTATCACTTTGTTCACAATTTCACCATATAAGTCTGCTATCGCTATCACTTTGTTCACAATTTCACCATATATGTCTGCCTATCACTTTGTTCACAATTTCACCATATATGTCTGCCTATCACTTTGTTCACAATTTCACCATACATGTCTGCCTATCACTTTGTTCACAATTTCACCAGGAGCAACTTTCCTTTATTTGCGCTGATGCACACTGCACTCCAGATAGTTTACAATCTCTTCACAAAAAGACCCCAGATAAACAAAACCTAGTTCCTAGACAGCCCTCAAGATCTTGTAAAAATGGGATATAGAAAAGGATGAACTAAAAAAAAAAGACATAATAATTATACTAACATCCACAATTTGAAAAATCATGAAGCATTTCACTCTCTTTGGCTCGATCTGCTGCAGTCACAGAAGAAATATTGAAAAGACAGTTATCACTTTTGGTTGCCATCAGTCATTCAATGGTGCTGAGCTGAGGTCTAAACCTTAGCACTCCACTCACTGATACTACACTGACAGATCACAGAATTCATCCGGCATGTCTACCCCGAAAATTATTCTATCAAGAACAGGTGATGTACAAAACAGAAACAAACTGAAATGTTCAAGAACATTGCAGAACACACTACATTCTTACATATGTAATGCTGTGCAGATGAACATATAAGCATGGTCCTGCACAAACAAACAAACAAACAAAAAGCCAAGATCAGCTTACCGATGTTCTCCTTTTCCTTGCAAGATATGGAATAGCAGCATATTTCTCTGTCTTGGATAGCTGCCAGATTCCTACAAAGACACACACACAAGCCTGTTTAAAACAAACATCGACTTCTCTTTGGTATCAATTTTTCATTGATGTGCTGTATCGTTAAAGTATAAGGGTAACATACATGGGAAGGTGTAACACTGACAATGATCTGTATCAACTGCCTAACAAGTCATCAAGGACTGTTACTTCAACTTTTCCTTCTGCTATTGTACTACAGCTCTCTGTGAACATCAGTCGAACACACACACACACACACACACACACACACACACACACACATGCGCATGCAGAACCAAAGCCCATTTCCATCCATTTAAGTGTCATGGACGTATTTCCTTTCTTCTATCTCTTCTATCTTGCCCAATCCTTCCCCTTCCCACTCCCCATTTCAGTTTGAATAAACCAGGCAAAAACTGGAGAATAAAACAACAACACTGTATGAACTACTCTGCTTATCATTATGAATCATAGTCTTTTGCAGTGTCTCTTGGTATCTCGTAACCTGTATAAGAACATTTTCTGAAATCTCTTTGTTTACACACATGAGTCAGTAACATCAGAGGCATGACAGGGCTAGAGAGCCAATTCTCTACACGCCACTCACATTCTCTCGATGAGATCCTTCTCATCCAGAGCCCCGTCTAGATCCCGTTTGTTGCCCAGCACCAGGATGGGGATGCCCTGCAACTGTGGCTTGTCCAGAAGATTGTGCAGCTCGTTGCGTGACGCTTCCAGTTTGTCGTGATCCGCTGCGTCCACCATGTAGCTAAGATCACAGCAAAACAAGCCAATATTATCTGTGGGGTAAAATCTGATTGGAATTTAAAGACACACGAGACACATGCAAGACAGGAACAAACTCTTATTTCTGCATGACACTAACGATCTGAAGCCTTCTCAAACAAAGCCCCTAAGTTTACACTACCTTTCAATGTGTCTATTCTACAAAGATTTCTTTTTTTTGTTTTTGAACATGTTTTACTTGCAGAAGATTCACCTTCTGGTTAAGACTCCTACCCAACCAAGACCCTTTTTTTATGGACTTTACAAAGAAACTATTGAGAACTCTGATATGTTATCAACAAAGACATAGCTGCATTTTCTAACTTTTATAATGTATATAAGGACACCTCAAAGCACTGCACCAACAAGAACATTCTCCTAACTTCTCTGACAGTGACAATGACTACACAAATGTAAAATGGAGTGAAGTCACTTGAACTTACACAATGGCGTTGACACCACGGCAGTATCTCTCCCACATGCTGCGAAACCTTGGTTGACCGCCTATGTCCCATAACTGAAACAACAACAGAACTAAAACAGATTCAAATAAAACAAAATCAGTGAATTTAAATAAGAATAAACATTTGTACTGATAATTTGTGCTACAGAAACAATGGTGTTGTTTACTTTCAAGTAAGAATGTGAAAAGAAATCCGTGTTTGAAACGACCAGTCCAAATTTCTGTTAATTTCAGTGCAGAACGAGAGCCATTGACAATTTGTGCTTTGTGCCGGGTAAGAAAGGTAAATTCATATCTGATGCTGGATCACCTCCAACCCCCCCCCCCCCCCCCCCCCCCCTTGCCCACCATGAACTGAGATACCATCTTTCCTTTTTCACTTGTTTCTTTTTGAGCCTTGCAGCTTTCTATACAAACTTGAAAGTAAAAATGTTAGGTTACCTCATGCAGACTTTACAAATCAGAATAAGATTCACAATGAGGCAAATGTTTAAGACAAGAATTTTTTGGGTCTTAATGAATGCACCATCAACACCCTCCAACAAAATCATCTTTGTCATGTCCATTCTACTACCTGGGTCCACTGTACTTTTAAGAAAAAAATGATTTTTTTTCTCTCAATCTAGTTCGCGAAAATTACAAGGAGAACACATACTTACACACACTATTGTGCACAAATACTTAAAACGAAGAGTGTGATGATCATGGTATATGAAACATGAAACATGTTTCTGACCTAAGCCAAAACACACAACAGTTGCTCATGTACTCATTGGACGCCCCATGCAATACCTTGATGGTGACATTGCCCTTGGTGATTTTCCGCATGTTGAAGCCCACTGTTGGAATCATGTCTTCGTTGAACTGGCCAGACTGCAACACAAAACCATGCTGGACATCAGTTATTCCCCACTCCTAACAATACTGGACATAGCCATGTATTCCCCACTCCTCACAATACTGGACATAACCACAGTTATTCCCCACTCCTCATGACACTGGACATAGCCAGTTATTCCCCACTCCTCATGATACTGGACATAGCCACAGTTATTCCCCACTCCTCATGATACTGGACATAGCCAGTTATTCCCCACTCCTCATGATACTGGACATAGCCACAGTTATTCCCCATCCTCATGATACTGGACATAGCACAGTTATTCCCCACTCCTCATGACACTGGACATAGCCAGTTATTCCCCACTCCTCATGATACTGGACATAGCCACAGTTATTCCCCACTCCTCATGATACTGGACATAGCCACAGTTATTCCCCACTCCTCACAACACTGGACATAGCCACAGTTATTCCCCACTCCTCATGATACTGGACATAGCCAGTTATTCCCCACTCCTCATGATACTGGACATAGCCACAGTTATTCCCCACTCCTTATGATACTGGACATAGCCAGTTATTCCCCACTCCTCATGATAAAGGACATAGCCAGTTATTCCCCACTCCTCATGATACTGGACATAGCCAGTTATTCCCACTCCTCATGATACTGGACATAGCCAGTTATTCCCCACTCCTCATGATACTGGACATAGCCACAGTTATTCCCCATCCTCATGATACTGGACATAGCCACAGTTATTCCCCACTCCTCATGATACTGAACATAGCCAGTTATTCCCCACTCCTCAATACTGGACATAGCCAGTTATTCCCCACTCCTCATGATACTGGACATAGCCACAGTTATTCCCCACTCCCCAATACTGGACATAGCCAGTTATTCCCCACTCCTCATGATACTGGACATAGCCACAGTTATTCCCCACTCCTCATGATACTGACATAGCCAGTTATTCCCCACTCCTCACAATACTGAACACAGCCAGTTATTCCCCACTCCTCATGATACTGGACATAGCCACAGTTATTCCCCACTCCTCATGATACTGGACATAGCCAGTTATTCCCCACTCCTCATGATATGGACATAGCACAGTTATTCCCCACTCCTCATGACACTGGACATAGCCACAGTTATTCCCCACTCCTCATGATACTGGACATAGCCACAGTTATTCCCCACTCCTCACAACACTGGACATAGCCACAGTTATTCCCCACTCCTCATGATACTGGACATAGCCACAGTTATTCCCCACTCCTCACAATACTGAACACAGCCACAGTTATTCCCCACTCCTCATGATACTGGACATAGCCACAGTTATTCCCCACTCCTCATGATACTGGACACTGCCAGTTATTCCCCACTCCTCATGATACTGGACATAGCCACAGTTATTCCCCACTCCTCATGATACTGGACATAGCCACAGTTATTCCCCACTCCTCATGATACTGGACATAGCCACAGTTATTCTCCACTCCTCATGATACTGGACATAGCCAGTTATCCCACTCCTCATGATACTGGACATAGCCAGTTATTCCCACTCCTCATGATACTGGACATAGCCACAGTTATTCCCCACTCCTCATGATACTGGACATAGCCACAGTTATTCCCCACTCCTCATGATACTGGACATAGCCACAGTTATTCCCCACTCCTCATGATACTGAACATAGCCAGTTATTACCCCACTCCTCATGATACTGGACATAGCCACAGTTATTCCCACTCCTCATGATACTGGACATACCACAGTTACTCTCCACTCCTCGTGACACTGGACATAGCCACAGTTATTCCCCACTCCTCACAACACTGGACATAGCCACAGTTATTCCCCATTCCTTATGATACTGGACATAGCCACAGTTATTCTCCACTCCTCATGATACTGGACATAGCCAGTTATTCCCCACTCCTCATGATACTGGACATAGCCACAGTTATTCCCCACTCCTCATGATACTGGACATAGCCAGTTATTCTCCACTCCTCATGATACTGGACATAGCCACAGTTATTCCCCACTCCTCATGACACTGGACATAGCCACAGTTATTCCCCACTCCTCATGACACTGGACATAGCCCAGTTATTCCCCACTCCTCAATCACATGGACATAGCCACAGTTATTCCCCATTCCTTATGATACACTGGACATAGCCACAGTTATTCCCCATTCCTTATGATACTGGACATAGCCACAGTTATTCTCCACTCCTCATGATACTGGACATAGCCAGTTATTCCCCACTCCTCATGATACTGGACATAGCCACAGTTATTCCCCACTCCTCATGATACTGGACATAGCCAGTTATTCTCCACTCCTCATGATACTGGACATAGCCACAGTTATTCCCCACTCCTCATGACACTGGACATAGCCACAGTTATTCCCCACTCCTCATGACACTGGACATAGCCAGTTATTCCCCACTCCTCATGATGTCATCATGGCACACCACCATCCAGCATGGAAGATCACGACACCAAGTCGATGGTGGTGAAATAAAATTGTAATTTTCTGTGAACAAGAAATAACATTTTTTCAGGAACTATGAATGATCTGCCTGTGACCTGGACAACTTTCAGGCTTTTATTCCGTACATTTGCGTCATGTTTGATGACTTAGCAAATCTGGAAAACATACGAAGAGATATGAAAGAAGGAAAGCAAAGGGGTGGTGGGTAGAAGTTAGGGAGGGTGATTAGGATACCAGCACATGAATGTTCAAGGACAGTGACAATGCCTGTTTTTCATTCTAGATAGACCACCTGAAGAATTGATCTTGCGACTTCTCTAATGGAAATTCGATCCTCTTGAACAAGGTTGTAACCAGAACAACAGACAATGTGACTGACAGACAGACAAACATACAAAAAAGAACAAAACAAAACAAACAACAAAAACATGCGGTGAAGTAAGACCAAGATCAGAAAACACACAGCAAGAGTATTATCATATTTTCAGTGTCTTCCAACTTTGCAGCCATGGCACTGAAAGAACATTCAGCTTTGATGGAGAATTGATGTTGTCAGGGGGTTATCAACAACGAGAGAAAAAAAAGTTGATATCTTTCGTCCCCCCTCCTCCCTCCCCCCCTAACTTCTGTCAAGTCTTCCTTCATTCAATGACATACTGGTGACACTTGTTTTCCACTACAAAATGGTTATTCACAGATGTTTGTTTGTTTGTTTATAATACAAGCATTAACATCACTTGGATTTTGAAAACAGTAATACTTCTCAAAACCATTTGTATTTGCAATCATGTGGTGCAGGAAAATACAAACAATACTTATCAGAGCTATCAAAAGGTTTTGTGAATGAGAATATTTCCTGTCACTATGTATTATATTGCTTGGAACTCCTTCATAAATCATAATTATGTTTTCACATCAATGATATGGCTCTTTGTGGTTGGCCGGGCTTTAAGCAACTCTCTCTCTCTCTCAAATCAATGATCTACACAGCTTCGGAAATCTCCTGTCAAATCCTCATCCTGTTATGGAAATTTGGAACATATCTTCAGGCTAAACATAGTTATCAGTGAAATACACTGTCAGCAATCAGCCCAGAAATCTCTAATCAAATCCTAATCCTCTAACCAAGTTATACTCATGGTCATCATAAGTCCTGTGACTGTAACTGTAAGCTATCACTTTGGAGCCCGCTTGTGAAATCCTAATCCTGTATGGTATTTTACACATCTTAAGGCTAATCATGATTATCATAAGGTAACTGACTGAATACCATCAGTTTGGAAACCCTTGACCAAATCCTAACTCTGTTATCATGTAAATTATTCATACATCCCCAGGTATATCATGGTTGTGGTTCAACAACAGTCTTCACAAGCGAATCTTATCATCATACACCTCCGATTATTAAAACCACAATGATATATCATGATTACCTACCTCTCAAATTACAAAAGCAGCAATGGCATATTAAACGTAATCCCATTGTCTGATGTGCTGAACACGTTATGACTAGTAAAAGTTGCAGACTTGAACTTCTACTGGTGAAAGCATGAACATTAGTATTTACTAAGTTGTTAATTTTTTCTTGCTCTTTTCTCTTTAAAACATTCATGCATGCATACATCCATGTGTGTATATGCAAGAATGGTTGTGTGTGTGTGTGTGTGTGTGTGTGTGTGTGTGTGTGTGTGTGTGTGTGTGTGTGTGTGTGTGTGTCTGTGTGTGCTTGTGTGTGCGTGTGCGTGCGTGCGTGCGTGCGTGCATGCGTGCGTGTGTGTGCGTGCGCACGTGCGTGCGTGTGCGTGCATGCTTGATTACATGCATGGGGACTTTTGTCAGAGTAAACAAATCTAAATGCATACGTCAACAGCATAAAATCACTAAATTTCAAGAGTAAAAATATGAAAAGATGAAATCACTTCTTGAATCTCACAAAACTTCACAAAGACTGTAGAGCAAAAATTAATACAATAACATTTAGAAATTTAACCAAACTGCAGGCTAAATCTGATACATTCTGGGTTACAGAGACAGTCCAATAAATCTTCACAAATTCAATGTAGTGCTTTCAACAACAACAACAAAAAAAAAGGAGCAATAGCAAGACTACCCGTCTGTCATCAATTTTTTTGGTTAAAGACAAACATTAGCAAACACCTGCACTGTTTGTCAATGTATCAAGCTGATCTTTCTTTACTGCTCCTATGGTCAAAAGGATTTGGTTTGGTTTGGCTTGGTTCTTCATTTTTTTTTTATTACTGCAAGATTCTCTTTTAAATATAAGGAAAAAGAACTGCAATCAGACACTTCCCTATGATTACATTTACACAGGTTTTACCTTATTGAGTTTTATGCCAACTTTTTTCCTACTAGTAACAGATTTAAAACCACATTTTCTACTGATTCAGTGGTTGTCATTTGCTTTTGTTTGTTTTGTTTGTTTGTTCAACCAGTATGAAGGAACTGCTTTAAGTTGTATAGCACTGATATCTGTACATAACATGTGCCTCAAAGTTTGCTAAGGATATGATTTTAAAAAAAAAGAAAAAATTAAAAGGGCAGTGAACTCCCTAACTCTGACACTGACACTGACAAAGGGGATGTTTACAGGCTTGAATATGTTGCAAGCATGCTTAAGTCCTAAACTTACAATGTGGCAGAAATGCAGACAATGACCGTTTCCTCTGTCTTCATTAGATACTAAATATTATCCAATTTTACGTATTCCTTCTCTTTTGTGAAGCTGTAAAAACTTTTATCTTTAAATAATTTTAGAGAGGGGTTATCTACTTGATTTTTTTTCCTAAGAATAGAAAACATGTTTTGGATCAGAAAAGCACAACAATGCATAGCAGGAATATCTTGTATCAAAAGTAGTAATGAAAATATCACGGAATGTCTTTTCCTTTTCTGTTTTCTTTAAGATAAAAAAAAAAATAGAGTTTGAAAATTATAAAATCCAGCCAGTAGTCAACTTGGCATACATGTATACTTTTTCTCTTAATAAAAAAAAAGATCAAACTGCATACACACACACACACACACACACACACACACACACACACACACACACACACAACACTCAGAGTTAATTCAAAGAACACATCAAAACACTCCGATCTGAACCCTGGCGTTTTTCAAAGAATAAAACAGTAAACAGCCCAATCGAAATAACTTTCTTTTACCCTACTCACCGCAATCACATTGACTAAAGTTTTTTTCCTGAATTGTGAATGCCCACGAGACCCACAGCCACATGCTCTGGTACTTGCCAAAACTGATCTTTCAGCCAATCAAACACCATGTTCATTTTTCTGGTAACAAAGTCTTTGAACGGAGTGCTCCTCAACCGACCAACTTTTCTCTCAACCATGTTGAAAGCAGTAAAAGAATACACAGTCAGCTTCTCCATGACTTCTTTCTTACAGTTTCTGAAAACTGAATCTTCCACAACTGACAGCAACCAACTTCGCTTTAACACAAAACGTGAATAGTACCACACAGCCTCACGCCCTTCTTATATAGGGCCAAACACCACAAAACAAATAAGTGCCCTATCTGTATGACAGATTAACCTCAGCCAATGGATGACAGCAAAGCATGTATGGAGCAAGACAATGACTAAACAGGAATCATCTGTTTATCACTGGCCACAGTAAATAATTGCAACTGCTTTTTCTCTGCAGTCCTAGAATGTAATCTGTATCTCTAGATACACTAAGAGACTAAGATTACATTTCCAGGAGGAAGGTTCACAGTTAAATCATGTGTGTAGAAGTAGCTGACAAGAAGTGCACTTTCCTCACTAATCAGTTTGTGTTACCTCCTTAAGTACCACACAATGCTACCCATTCCCACAGCTATTGTGTCATAAGCACCTGATAACATGCGTATCAGTTTCTAATCCCATTATACAAGTACTGTCAACCAACAGGTCCTTACTCCTTATCTAATCTGTTATCCTTATCATGTCACATGACTACAATTCATGTGTGGGTTCTTGGACCCATAAATGTTTTCCAAGATTTATCAAGAGCTTTTTCTTCTGATAGCTAGAGGTAGCAAAAATACTGCTCCTGTTAATATTCATAGAGTACATCAGAGGCAAGCTGCCTGCTTATTGATTGAGTTACTCACAAATGAAGATTTGTAGTCTGTTCATGGAAACTGATAATAGCAGTACTAATACTCTTGATTGGGAGTTGTAATTACAGCTGGCGTACTTGGGAGTTGTAATTACAGCTGGCGTACTTGGGAGTTGTAATTACAGCTGGCGTACTTGGGAGTTGTAATTACAGCTGGAGTACTTGGGGGTTGTAAAATACAGCTGGCATACTTGGGAGTTGTTATTACAACTGGAGTACTTAACATTTATTAAGACCTACATGTGCAGCTGATGGTATAATACTGTCAGTGATCTGATCCTGTTTATACTCATGAGGTGCTGCAATTCTGAGCACACAGTCAGGCCCACATAAAACAAGTTTTCTCAGCAAGATGTTTAAAGTGAAAGAAGTGATGACAGTGATAACATTCAAAACAATATTCTGATCAGTTACGGTTTATCTGTAAACAATAACAACAACAACAACCACACACACACACACACACACACACACACACACACACACACACACACACACACACAGAGGCAACTTTGTCCCTGGCCAAATTATGTTGGCATTTGGATCTATGTGGAGTAGACCTGAGAGATAAAGAACATCCCCAAAAGAAAGAAAACTGGTTGGTCACATGCTATGATGAAGACAAGGACCCCTCAACCAAATCACCACTTGCTGTCACCATATAGCCGACAAAGTGACATCGACAACTACCTTTCGCTTTCTGTTTCAGATCAGAATGTTTCTTCTCATGCTACATGTGGCAATTCTTGCCTTTCAGTCATTGGTCTGTACTACAGGAAAGAGAATCAAATAATGAAATATCATCATTTGCCTGCTGGTATAAGTGGCAGTTTACAAATGACACCAATTCCAGGAAAGAGAATCAAATAATGAAATATCATCATTTGCCTACTGGTCTTAGTGGCAGTTTACAAATGATACCAATTCCTGGAAAGAGAATCAAATAATGAAATATTATCATTTGCCTCCTGGTCTAGTGGCAGTTTACAAATGATAGAAAGTCCCAAATTTCGTCTTTCAATCAACGAGACTGTTCCACATGTCCATGATGTCCACCAATAGGGTGATGAATCATTGCCACGGCACAAAACCATGCTGGAATGTTGGAAGCTTAGTTTATTACAATGCAGACAAAGTCTTAAAACAACTTAATGAACTCAAGACTTCTAATGAACCATTGTACTTTCTCTTGATCTCACAAGTCTCACTTTCTCTCTCACCACCCAACACACACAGAGTGCACATGTCTACATCTTTTCTTCCCACCCTACAATTAATAAAACCGATGTGTCTATGACATATTGCCCCTTATTGTGAAATCAGACGCTTTGGTTTATGACGAACTCTGGAATAAGAAAGATCAGTCAGTTGCAACTTGAACGAGAAATGCTGCTATGTGCGGAACTGCTGTTGCAAAAAAATAAAAATAAAAATAAAAAATAAAAATCATATCAAGGATTATAATTTCCTATCTAAAATATTTTTTATACTATTATACTGAATTCCATAATTTGTTTCAATGGTTACATCATCATGATTAAGGTCAGGCATATTTATGATGCTAGCCTGAAATATATAAATGAAATCTTACTCAGGAATCAAGGGCACAAGATTCATATCTTTAAGACCCAGTTGGATAAACTTTCCTAATCCTTATATGTATATACTGAAGACTGCTGAAAAGTTAAAGTCCCACTAAAAATAAAAACTTGCCAACATAATCTTACCTGTATTTCAGAGTACATGCTATCTACTTCAATCTATAAAAGTAGAATTCACTCATCATTACGCTAATACTTGACAGCAGAATGTCTTTAAGAGAAGAACCCCCCCCCCCCCCCCCCCCCAAACAAATGTTACATTGCTGCTCCTTACAGTCAAAGCTGGCTGGATCACATCTGCATAATGACACCCAGATGCCCTGCTGCCAACTAAGAACTTTTTTTTCCCCTTTTTTCCTGGTGTTGCCAGGATTCAACGCACAACTTTTGGGTGGGTGGAATCTCAAGGTATGCTCTTTTACCAATTTTAGATGGATGTCTTACCCACGTGGCTATTGGACACCTCTTCTAAGTCTGGAAATTTAAACCTTTGAAGTTCACATTTGTTCCTCCTTGACCAGACACAGCTGGAACTCTTTTCAGCTGCCTCTGCCATTGCCTCCAGTGTTTTGGTCTTTTTCTTATCAGAAATCCTGAGCTGCTTCATGAGATCATATGCTGATGAGCTTATAAATTCCCTTGCTCCAACCTCTATGGTGAGGGCATGGGTCTGGAAGCCAGATTCCCTCAGTTGCTGGCTTGACTGGCATACTTCTCAGTCTTGTAGATATATGTGAGCTTGTTCCATTCTGCTTTCATATGGCACAGTGAGTTTTATCTTATTCTGATTCAGAATAATTTGCTCTGATGAATCTGAGTGCAGAACAATGTCCAGTCTCACGCCACTCTTCCAAGTGATCTCTGGATGGTTCTCCTATTTTAGAAGGTCTCCTCTGCATTCCCAGTCATCAACTTCATCCAGTAAACCCTGCTTCCATGCTCTTCATATTACAGCTGTTTCAGACCATGATTTGTGGCCTCCGGCTCGGCAGTTTAGTCTTCATACACTTAAGGATATCAAAAGCTGTGCAAACACCCTGTCACTTTTATAGGAAGATCAATTTCTTCATTACAAAAAAATTCACTGGACATCTCCACTTATTTCCTCTCTAACATAATGGTTTCTTTGTCACTCTGTGGAATTTCCCAATTAGATAGCCTTTTAATGATTAAAGACCATCTTTTAAACAAGTTTGCTGCTTTCACAAATGAGTGTGAAATACTTAATGATTTAATATTCATCAACTGGCCAAGAATAATTGGTCATATTTAAACTGACTGATAACTGACAGAGGTTTACATTACCAGCTTTTTCCAAAACAAAAATTGTCAAAAATAGAAAATTACTCATCTATCCAGAGCATCCTCAGTCCCTGAAACAATGAAAGACCCAAGAATAAACCTCTGTTGTCTTACCACTGAATGTTTCATCTGGTCAAGTCAGCTCAATACTTACCTGGCTGGAGTTAATTCATAATGAATGAGTGATGACTGAAATAAGTGGATGAGTCAATCATAAAATTTTCTTATTCTGCTTCAGTTAGTAAGCACAGTAGTGTTGACGGCTGAAGTTATGATGCACGAGTTTAGAACACACGGCGGGAAGTTTTAGGGGGGCTAGATTACATGTGGTGGGCCAACACAGTCAATGCGTCAGTTGAAGGGGCCTTACAACCTCTTGGAGAAAAAGAAATGCTGCGCTTGTCTAAGCACCATGGGATTCTAGTAGTCTGTTGATCATAACCCTCCTGGATCTTGTTTGGATGGGCTTCTGGTGCAGGCAACTTCCACAACGTCTCTTGATAGTGTATTTAGTGCAGCATGGTCATGATTGTCACTTGTTTCTTCTGCAGTGTTGGCCATTTCTGCTCTGCCTCTCTATGTTGTTGACACTGGATTGTTCTTCTATAAACGCTCATGACAAAGCATGTTGTTCTATTCTTGCCAGTCTCTAATCCTACGTAAGAGAGGGCAAGGTCTGATTCTAGCATACTAGCAGTCTAGAGCTTCTTGTAATTGTGTAAGCGGTTACCTTGATCTCCTTGCTGATTTTCTTCTCGTATGTTTCAAGAGGACTCATATCAGAGAAAATACATCTTTTCATACACATTCTATGCAAAGTATAAATTTCATGTGGCAAAACTGTAAAACCATAGAAAAGAACGAAAACTCCAGAATCATTCTTTCTTAACATTTTTTGTGTGTGCGAAGCAATCCGAGTCTACTTACTGCGATAACGTTTACAAACGTCGTCTTTCCTGAGTATTGTAGACCGACTAATGTGAGTTCCATCTCTTCCTTCCAAAAGAGACTTTTGAACCAGTCCAGTATTCGCTGAAAAAAGGCTAACATTGTGATTTTTTGCTTAATCAATTACAGAAGAAAACCGAACAGGCACAGAACGCCTCTTTACCGGAAGAACAACGAAATCACATGACTCGGCTCGCCCAATATGTCATCTTAAATGTGTCATTGTTCAGGGGAAATAATCACCGTTCATCTCATCACATTTGCCCCATTCTACGATGAATGTGTGTGTGTGTGTGTGTGTGTGTGTGTGTGTGTGTGTGTGTGTGTGTGTGTGAGTGAGAGAGAGAGAGATGATGATGATGATAATCTTTATTTCCATGGGTAACTGATAAGCAAACACATGCTTTTTTTCATCCGGCCCTTGCCCCGTTAAGGGACTAAGTAT
>CM065734.1:62503649-62566149 GCA_033310375.1 Conus canariensis
CCAAACTGCTTCAATTCCAAAACTTTCAAGATCTTACAAACGTTGGGCATTTAATGTTTCATGAACGTAAAGTAATATGCCTGTAGATTTGGATTCGGTGGGATCTCTGCGTACAATATTGTAGCCAGAGATTAAGACAGTGGCATCAGGGACAATATCTGAAAGTCTTGATTCAGTGAAGCCAAATATATGAAAGGGTTTGTCTTGGTTATACAGTATAGTGGGTACCTCCTGTAACTTGTTTTGTATACGGTTTATATTAAGATGTCCAATACGTAGTCCGTCTTCCTGTGGCCACTTTGAAGATGATTGCATCATTTGTGCAACTAAAACAAATATAGCAAGGATACACTTGAATACAAACTCAATGTGTCCGTATGGTATACACACGCAACAACTACCTTCAATTCAAAAGGATAATGAATATGAGAAAACAAGCAAGTCAGAGAGAGAGAGAGAGAGAGAGAGAGAGAGAGAGAGAGAGAGAGATGAATGTGTGTTGTGTGTGTGTGTGTGTGTGTGTGTGTGTGTGTGGAGAGAGAGAGAGAGAGAGAGAGAGAGAGAGAGAGAGAGAGAGAGAGAGAGAGAGTTAGTTTGTTTTTGTTTTTAACTGAACAAGAAAAAAGCTAGTTTCAAAGCGAGGTGACTGAAGGCGGAAATTGAAGCAAATTTTGAAAAGAAATGTGATTGGTTTGGCTGGACAGTCCAGACAAACAGATTACAGAGTGTAATCTGTTTGTGCGGATTGTCCCGCGGAACCAATAACATTTCTTTTTAAAAACAAAAAGCTGATTCGCGCAACCATTGTTCCGGGTTGTTTTTTGCCGCTTGCGATAAAATTTAATGACATAAGTTATCCCTTTGTAGCACTCCACCGAAATATGGGTTATCTTTCAGACAACGTTCAGGATGTTACTTGTTCAATTGCCCTTCTGCTGATAAGAACGTGCATTTTGGGGGGGTGGGGGGAGGAAACAGCGACAACTGCATTGTATCATATCCGCTAGCGATAGGTTGTGTTGGCCCTTAGCTCTCCTGACTTTTAAAGTTCCACCCTGCCCAAAATATCCAATATTCTCCAATCTTTGGGTAATTTATACCTAAAGATTCCTTGTTAACGCTGACCAAGTGCTCATACCTGGTACCTCAAGTTTTTCGTGGTGGGAGAGGGTTTCCACTGCTGGTGAGCGGAGTACCAAGTTCCAAGATGGCGGCGCCCGTTGGGACATCGTCATGTTCACCCTCAAAGCTTTTTGTTTTCCTTCTTATATACAATTGCACTGCGTCAATCATCCGTGAGAGGGTATGTACAAACTTTAATTCACTCCCGTACCCATTTCTGAACTGTGGATTGGAAATTCAACTGCTGATTGATGACTTGATTCTGCTGCAGCAGTACAGGAACACTGAACTTTCCCACAATCTAGACTACGCGACCTGCACGGTTGTTTGGCTTCGCCAGAGACCTTGGATTGCAAAACGACAACTTCTTGTCATGAATGGAAATTCGACATACAAAATGATCCTACTTCTGATTAGCGGGATTGAACCAAACCCTGGCCCCAGAAGACCTAGATTTCCCTGCACTGTATGCTCCAAAGCATGCAATAAAATGACAGTGGCGTGTGACCATTGTGACAAATGGACTCACAAGAACTGCGTAAACATGTCCACAGCGTCCTTCGAGAGACTGGGAGACAGCGAGGAACAATGGTTTTGCCCCAATTGCCGTAGCATCAACAACTCAAAGTTGTACACCATTCCAGACGACAAGGCTGACACAACACAGCCTGCTAGTCCGACCCCTACAGTCCCAGTAGGTTGTACATCGTTTGGTCAGCTATCATCCATTCCATCAGATATTTCCTCAACTGAGTTGTCAACATCTGTTGATGAAGATGTAATAAACCAAACCGACATTAACACAGCACCCCAAACATCGGAGTTTGGCAGAACTTAGTGAAGTAGAAAAGTTCAAAAAGAGTAGAACTTCTCAGCGGGACTATTAAAATCAGGGACAGAGAAGATGACAGTAGCAGCTATTATCGACCCCTAAGAGCTAGTGAAACAGATGAAGAATACTTGACCGCTACAAAAGAAGAAATTACGAGCCTGAAGAAGGAGTCAAAGAACAGTGTGATTGTTATTGGCGGTGACTTCAACTTGCCAGACATAAACTGGACAACGCTAGGCATCCAAGGGCACAGATACCCAGAACGCGTAAACCAGACCTTCCTGGACATCATGGTGGACAACAGCTTAGAGCAGCAAGTTGATTACACCACCCACAGAGGAGGAAACATCCTTGACCTCATCATGACTTCACACCCTACTTTCAAAACTAGATGTAAACCTTTACCACCGCTTGGCAACAGCGATCACGATGTCATCCTTTATGACACTGCACTAGCTCCCCACCGTCCCAGACCACCTCGCCGCAAGATATACTTGTGGAAGAAAGCCAACATTGAGGGGATCAAAGAAGACATTCGCGAGTTTGCACAGTCTTTCAAGCCTGACCCCACAGTACCAGATGCCGCTGAGCATGCCTGGAAGGAGATCAAAGACAAGCTGATGCAGACGATGGAAGCGCGGGTCCCAACAAAGACTACGTCAGCCAGACATACAAACCCATGGATCAACACCGACATACCCGGGCTATCCGTAAAAAACAGCGAGCGCACAAGAAAGCGAAGAAGACGGGAATGAAGAGAGACTTAGACAGATACAAGAGACTGCAGGCCCAGACACGTTACATGATTAAACAGGCTAGTAAGAAATACATAGAAGAAGTTGTATGCAATGACTTCAGGTCCAACTCTAAGAAGTTTTGGGCATACGTCAAAAGCAAGCATCAGGATACAGAGGGCGTCTCTCCCCTGAAGAACAAAGATGGGTTCTTGAAAAGTGACAGCCTAGGCAAAGCAGAGATCCTTAACGATCAATTCAAGTCCGTCTTCACAGAGGAAGACACCACTACCATTCCATCCAAAGGACCAAGCGCGTACCCAGATATGCCACCAATTACAGTCAGCGTGCCAGGAGTCCGTAAACTTCTTCAGAATCTCCGCCCTGACAAGGCAACAGGTCCGGACGCAGTCCCAGCTTTTATACTGAAGACAGCAGCAGAGGAAATTGCGCCAGCTCTGACGACTATGTTTCAGTTGTCCTTGGATACCAACCAGGTACCGACGGACTGGAAGCAGGCCTACATCGTACCCATCTTCAAGAAGGGTGATCACCAGCTACCAGAAAATTACAGACCAGTTTCCCTCACGTCTATCATGTGCAAGGTCCTGGAACATGTTCTGCACAGCAGCGTCATGACCCACTTTGACCAACATCAGATATTAAACGATGTGCAGCATGGTTTCAGAAAACAAAGGTCATGCGAGACACAGCTAATTTCAACTATCCACGACATTGCCAGAAACTTAGCTGGGGGGAATCAGGTGGACGTAGTGTTGCTCGATTTCTCGAAGGCCTTTGATAAGGTACCGCATCGTCGTCTGCTGAGCAAACTGCATTACTACGGAGTGAGGAATGACACACTTGGCTGGATCCAGGCGTTCCTCACCGGCAGAAGCCAGCAAGTTGCCCTCGAAGGTACACACTCGTCCCCTGCTGCAGTACTATCTGATGTCCCTCAAGGCACCATACTGGGCCCGCTGCTATTTTTAGCAATATAAACGACCTGCCGGATGTAGTCAAGGCCTCACACACCAGGTTGTTTGCAGATGACAGTCTCCTCTACAGGAAGATCTGCAGTCGCCAGGACCAAGCCTTGCTACAAGCCGATCTCACTCACTTGGAAGACTGGGAAAACACTTGGCAGATGAGCTTTAATGTAAGCAAGTGTAACACCATCCGAGTCTCTCCAAGTAGACACAAGAGAATTATACAGACAGATTATACCCTTCACGGACAAACACTGGATACGGTGAGCTCCAGTAAGTACCTAGATGTGACCATGGTGGATGATCTTTCCTGGACCCGACACGTGGAAACAGTGGCAGCCAAGGGGAACAGAATGGTGGGCTTTCTCAGAAGAAACTTCAGGGACTGCTCCCAAGAGATCAAAGCTGCCACATATACCACCATGGTCAGACCTACACTGGAATACAGCTCCACCGTATGGGATCCAAATTTACAGCAAGACAACCAACTCCTGGAGAAGGTTCAGAGGAGAGCAGCAAGATACGCCTGTAACAATTTCCACGACAGGACACCAGGCGCAGTTACACGGCTGCTTAAACACCTCAAGTGGGACAGCCTCGAAGAGCGTCGGCACCATAATAGGCTTTCGATGCTCTACCGTATCCACAACGGGCTGGTAGACCTCAACCCCACCACATTCTACCGCCCTTCAGACAAACGGACTAGAGGCACACAGAAGATCCACCAGGAGCGGGTAACCCATACAGTTCTGTACCACTCCTTTTTTCCCCGCACCATCAGGGAGTGGAACCAGTTACCAACCACCACCACATCAGC
Organism: Conus canariensis; assembly: GCA_033310375.1. NCBI lineage: Eukaryota > Metazoa > Mollusca > Gastropoda > Neogastropoda > Conidae > Conus > Conus canariensis. Next base: position 62,508,144 of record CM065734.1, read on the forward strand.
ACCTACACTGGAGGCGTTCAGGAGCCGCCTAAGCTGCAGTCCCCACTACCTGCAGCCACCCCCAGTCTCTCCTTGAACCCTCCCATCAACCCATGTATATAGTTTTAAATCAGTTTATCAAGCCAGCTAAGCCTGAGACAAAGCAAAGCGACAACGACACATCGCAGAGCCTCTATGCCTAACGGCCCGGCTCTGTTTCGGAAGAAGAAGAAGAAGGACTTACTTCATGCTTGCATAAAGTATCCGAGGTATGGACCCTCACAGCCGATGATGTTTTTAAGACATGCATTTACTTGATGGTGGTAATCATGTTTTTCATACAAAAAAGAACAGAATCATCACTTTTTGTATGAAAAAATGTAATGACCACTAACGCCATTGATTTACGCATAGAGGATAATCTGAGGGCCCATAGTCTGACATGGTTTCTCACGATGGATCTGGAAAAAAGAATCCAACCTATGGAAATAAGGATAAAGTTGCGACTGGTAACAACACCTCATCCTCTCTCTCTCTCTCTCTCTCTCTCTCTCTCTCTTCTCTCTCTCTCTCTCTCTCTCTCTCTTCTTCTTCTTCTTCTTCTTCTTCTTCTTCTTCTTCTTCTTCTTCAGCAATTGGATATCATCAAGATCTTCAATTCTGTGAAGTTGTCTGCCTACCGACAAGAAGAAGAGATGACCAAAAGATTCTACAGATCAGATACACTAATCAGTATCCTAATGATCAAGCTGACCACCTAACGACAAGAGATTACCAAAAAGATTCTACATATCAGTATCACTAATGATCAAGTTGTCTGACTAACGACAAGAAGAAGAGATTAGGCCTACCAAAGATTCTACATATCAGATACACTAATCAGTATCACTAATGATCAAGTTGACCACCTAACGACAAGAAGAGATTACCAAAAGATTCTACGTATCAGATATAGGCCTACTAATCAGTATCACTAGTGATCAAGTTGTTTGCTGAATGACAAGAAGAAGAGATTACAAAAGCATACTACATTGGTTTGGCCATGTAACAAGATCCAACGGCCCTGAGGAAATAATCTTCATGGACGCCAGAATTGTCCAGTTAGCTGAGCACCTGACATAATTCTGGTGATCCTGTGGTTGCTGGTTCGAATTTCTGCTGGCCTGGATCAGTACAGAAGACTTTCCCTTCAAAGTTAACATTGGTTCTGACTTCATTTCCCAAAAGGTCTTTTGAATTAGACGATAAACAGATTCCATGTATGAACGCATGCATAACATCTTGCACACACAAAATCCCGTTACAAACTTTTGGGAGAGAAGGCCATTTCGGCCGTTGGTATGAATGACATGTTATACAAAGCATGCGCTCTGCATGACAAATCAAAAGAAAGAAGGAAGAAAATTGAATGATTGATGTTGACTGAATGACACAGGAAACAACTGAATGAAGCGCCGGCAGACAGCTCTTCAGTCGGCTCAGCTCTTACCAGGTTCACAACTTGTTATGTCAATGAGAGCGTGGATTATAAAGCGATTAGAGCGTGGTTTCTAACCGAGGATGTGTAAGCACTCGAAACACTAACAACTGTTGAAGGATGGATGTCCGCCCCACTAAGCTGTGGCATTGCTGCGCGACAGCCTATTGTGCAACAGAATACAGCACAATGGCATACTGTGCGATCTCTCTCTCTCTCTCTCTCTCTCTCTCTCTCTCTCTCTCTCTGTGTAGTGTTGTGTGTGAGTGTGTGTGTTGTGTGTGTGTGTGTAGATGTTAAGTGATGCGTCATGTGGTTGTGTGTGTGTGTGTGTGGATGATATAAGTGCACGACGTCATGTGGTTGTGTGTGTGTATGTGCGCGCGCGCGCGTGTGTGTGTGTGTGTGTGTGTGTGTGTGTGTGTGTGTGTGTGTGTGTGAGGGAGGGAGGAAGAGAGAGAGAGAGGTGTGCGAAAAGTCATGTATGAATGCGTTCGTGCCTGCATGCATGTGTTTGTGCCTCTGTGTGTGTGTGTGTGTGTTGTGTGAAAGAGAGAGAGAGAGAGAGAGAGAGAGAGAGAGAGAGAGAGAGAGAGAAGACATGTATATGTGTGTTCGTGCCTGCGTGTATGTGTTTGTACCTCTTTGTGTGTGTTGGGAGAGAGAGAGAGAGAGAGAGAGAGAGAGAGAGAGACTGTGCAACAAGTCGTCATGAGGCAACCCACCGGAGGAGACACTGCACTGCTGCCGAGTCACTTCGGTGGTGTTCAGTGGTGTCTGTTCTGATCAAACATACTCAGGACACCACCTACTAAGCCCCCTACTGACGACAGTAATTGCTTAGTCGCATAGCCGGTGTGAGTGAGCTCTCCCTTCGGAGGGCGCCACCATGTCCGTCCAACGACAGCTCCCATGGACTCGCCAATACCGGTGATTCCGACGGAATCAAACCAAGGCCACAGACGTGGAGAGGAATTCAAAACTGAGGTCACCATGACAGCAGGGCGTGAAGGGCCACAGAATTTGAGACTTTTTTTTTCATGCTGATCGATGAGAATGAGAACGATGAAGATGATGCTACGGTTTTCCACTACGGTCTGAGACTGCATGACAGGGCTGTACTCTACACTTCCTTTCATTTCAAATATGTCCAGGCATCAACCAGGCCCGAGAGACACAGACACCTGCAGTGTTGGTCAGGAAATTTGAGCAACACTCTCAGATACGCATCCATGAAGTCCCATTTGAGTCCGTAGCAAACTGAACTCTGGGTAGGAGCCGGTCGGGACAGAAAAATCCCACATGGCTCTGATGGGAATCGAATCCCGACCTCCCAGCCGTACCGGTAGTTCGCGTCGTTAACTACTTCGCGGCTGGCCTACCTCTCATACTTTGTCGAAGGCTTTGTCAGGTCGACGAAGACAGCAACAACCTTCTTTTTCTCTTGAAAGGCATTCTCCATCTCCTGGGCAAGATACACAAACTGATCGTGTGTTGTTGAGCAGGTGGTTTTCATCCAGGTGTTTGAGTACTCTTATGTTCACCATTCTTTCCATCACCTTGCGTAGACAACTGAGGAGGCTGATGGGTCGGTAGCTGGATTTCTTGGTTTTGTCCTTGTGTTTCTTTCTGATGGGTATGATGACCGCTTCTCTCCATTGATTTGGAAATTTCCTCATGTCCCAAGACTGGTTGATGATCAGAAGGGTCTGGCTGTGGGTCCGAGGCTCTTAATCATGTCTTTTGGGACGCCATCTTTCCCTGGGGCTTTTTTGAACTTGAGTTTCTCGATGACTGCGTTGAGTTCTGCCATGGAGAAGGCGGTCATCAGGGAATGGCTTGGGTTCTGGTTTTTCAGCTTGTCTTTTATCTCCTTGCAGACTTCCTGCACACAGGGATCAGACAGTGTTGTTTTACTTCTTGTAGAAATCTACCAGAATGTTTGGTGCTTTCTTGCCAGAATGGTGTTCACCACCTTCTTCAATGGCAGATCTGCTGTGTCTCAAACCCGTGGCTCCATTCAGGGTTCTTGTCAGGTTCCATAATTTGCTCATGTCCTTCTCCATGTTCAGACTGCTGGTCTTCTCAGTCCAGCTCTTCTGGATCTCTGTCTTCTTATGTTGGTTGAAGGTCACTTTGATGCTGTTGTGTCTCTGGATGTTCTGTAGAGTGGAGCCCCATGGCTTCTCTGGCGGAGTTTAGTTCTGAATGAAGCTGTTCTAGAGTACTGCTCCAATTGGGCCTGTGATGTCTTCGTTATCCCCTTGGAATTGACTGCTTGGCAGTATGCAGTATTCCTTCACTGAGGTACTGGGCATTTTTGTTGAACTATTGGATGTGCTGATATCCTTGCAATGGTAGTCAGCCTTTTCTTGAAAGTAGTCCAGTTGGCATGTTCAAAGTTCCAGCCTGGTTTCATGCTGTGCTCAGTGCATCCTGTGGCAGAGATGGTAATGGTAACTGGCAGATGGTCGCTTCCTCCTAACTGGCTGCTGACTGTTCTTGAGGTGAGTCGTTGGATGTCTTCTGTAGCTATTACTAGGTCTGTGTGGTTTGTGAGCTGGTCTTCCATGCACTGGAATAGCAGGTGGGGTTGTCATCAGGCTGATTGATGAGCATAAGTTTGTTTTCCATCATCCAGTCCTCTAATTCCTCAGCACGTGAGTCCATTTCATCGTAACCCCAACTTGAAGAATGGCTGTTGAAATCTCCGACTAGCAGGTGTCGGGATGCCTCTAACTTCACTTTGTAGAGCGCAAGAACTCAGGCAGGAGGGCTATAGCAGTTGGTAATCAGTAGGTCTCCGCTGGGCAACAGCAGCTTGATGGTGTGATATTCCTTTCATGATCTGCACAGCTCCACCGAAGGACTGGAGACTTTGATGAAGGTGATAATTGCTCCCTTGTGTCTACTTTCATGGTCTTGGCGGAAGACTTTATAACTTCTCGTGAAGAATTTTTGATGATCTTTCAAGTGAGTCTTCTGAATGCAGATAATGTCAATGTTGTTCTTTTGTGGAGAAACGCCTTCAAGTTCTGCTTCTTGTTTTGTATTCCTTCAGCATTCCACTGAGCCACCGTGAGCCTGATATGTGGCTGGTTTGTCTGGTCAGTAACTCTACTCTGCCTTCCCCTGACCTCCAGGTTAGCAGAGGCACTGGTCATTTGGGCGGGCCCCTTTGAGGCTGAGGGCCCGGCTCCGCCCTCCCTGGTTGTCACTGACAGGGACGGGGCTGGAATAGCTCAGTTGGTAGAGCACCGGACTCGTAATCTAAGGGTTGCGAGTTCGAATCTCCGCCGGGTCGTTTCGGTACAGGGGGTTTTTTCCCTCGGAGTTAACATTGGTTCTGACTCCATTTCCCATACAGTCCTTCGAATGAGACTATAAACCGAAGTTCCGTGTGTGAACGCACGCATAACATCTTGCACACACGTAAAATCCCATCACCAACTTTCGGAAGAGAAGGCCAGTTTGCCCGTTGGTATGGATGACACGTTACACATAGCATGCACCTTCCCCGAAGATGGAGTATGGCTGCCTTAATGGCGGGATAAAAAACGGTATACACACAAAACTCCACTCCCTTTGTTGGGCAGATGGGACTAATACTTGCCTGTCTATACAGGGAGTGTCCGCAGGAGTATCAGCCTGCGTATGCAGAAGAAGAATTGACAGGGACGACGCCATGACAGAAGTGTAGTCTGATGCATAACCATCATCGTTGATGCGTGTGTGTCCTGATTTATCCTGATACCTGCGCCGTAGCTGACACACTCCGTCTTCGACAGGTCAGATCAAGTTAACTAAGGGGGGGGGGGGGGGGGGGGGGGGGGGCTTCTCCCTCAGTTCAAGACTAAAAAGTCCTACCCTGTGAGTACAGGGGGGTGGTTTGTTCAGTGGGGTGTCCTTCCCAAGACTTAGAGCTAATAACGTAGCTCTTGATCGCATGATGCTCCTGTCATAGGACATACGGGTATTTCAGTGGAGATAGCAGTGTAACCCGCCCCATCCTGCTAGGTCCATCGCCATTTGGTCCAGGACTGCTTTTTCGACCAGGCAAGCCTGACTTATATCGCAGCTAACCCTCATATCTGGGGGCATCCCCCTACCTGCCACCCAGGGACCCGCCTGGTTGTGGATGGTCGCCCCTGCTCCAGGGTGTTCTGTCCAACGGTTGAGAATGGCCTTGTCTTCTGCGAGACACTTCTCTGATTTGTCCTGTATGGTGGAAACTCGTCCTTAAGAGGTTGTCAGGTCTTTTACAAGTTGGGGTGCTTTCCTGCTGTTGTTCTTCTGTAGGTTGTCCTCAATGTCTTGGCACTGCTCCTCTATCTCTACTTTGCTTTCTTCGTATTTTCCTTTCTCTGTCTGCTAACTGCTCCATGCTGTTTTGCTCCATCTGCTTCATTTTTCTTGTTCTTCAGTTCTGTCCTGTCACAGATCGAGAATGTCTGCTGTGATCCAGGGCTTTTCAACAGGGCGATGTTTACCAAGGATCTCACTGACAGTTTCCGTCACCGCAGTGTTGAAGGTGTTTACAAGTGTGTCGATGTCTGCATTCTCTACCGTATCAAGGATGGAGAATGCTGCTAATTTTCCGCCGATTGTCCTCAGACGTAGTTGGAAAGTCAACACCACTAAGTCATGGTCACTTCCTACATCAGCTCCCGGGAAGCTGCGTATCTTCGCGATGTTTACGCTTGACTGAAAACGTCTATTGACCATGATATAATCAATCTGGTTGTGGCATTGTCCATTTGGGCTGTGCCATTTCCATTTTCTTGATGCTTTGTAGTGTCCAAAAGCGTTTGCCATTACGAGATTGTTGAAACTGGCAAAGTCTAGTAGTCAGTGGCCTCTGCCATTCGTCTTGCAGTTGCAAAATTTCCCGCATGTGCCCCTCCAGTTCTTGTTAGCCTCTTTTGTCTTCGCGTTCCAGTCCTCTTGTACCACCAGTGTGTCTTTCATGGGAACTTTATCTACGACTTCCTGTAATTGGTCATAGAAGTCATCTACATCATTATCACTGTACCCTGAAGTTGGGGGTATGCTTGTATGATGGTGATGTTAAAGGGGTTGTTTCTTAGTCGTATGGGGATAAGTCTGCTTGAAATTGGCTGGCCCCCACTGACAGCGTTGACAGTGTCTTTGTGAACGAGGGAACCTGCAGCATGCTCCTGTCTGTCCTCTTCCACTGATGTACAACTTACAGAAACCACCACTCACGAAGCCCACAAGTTGTACCTCAGTGGAAACTGTGTACAAAATGAAACTCTTAAGACTTAAATTCAAAACAGTATCATGTTCTGCACCTTAAAGACCAATCCAAAGCCATGTTTGTCACTAACCACGTTTCAGGCAAATCTGTTTTTCCTTCCTTTGTTCCCCACCTTGAGTTCCGAGGTTTCACTATTGGCAAGATTTTTGTGGGATGTGACCGTTCTTAATCTCAACCATTAAGGCAACCACATGCTACCTCCCGAGACGATGTCTGATTACAACATCAGTGTGCATGTGTCTTTATTTTTCATGTGTCCATTCCACTGGCATGAGATGGCCCCTTTTTCTCCGAAAGGTGGAATGAGATTCAATGCCATATATGATTTATTATGCATGCATTCAAGCGTGGGACCTTGTGTTACAGTCTTATTAGAAGATGCAAAGATGTTAAATCCGAACAGCCTAACTGTCTCAAGTGAGAATCAAACCTCAGACACTGGAACAAGAGACTGACACCTCATTCACTGATCAGCCAGGTCCTAGAAAACATCCCAACAGTTCGAACATCTCAGAACAGTGTGTTCATAGGATTTGCAGCAAAATATTTGCCCTTGACAGTACACAGACCCAATAACATGCAATAAAAAGATGCTTAACAATGCTGTATGGTGTGGTATGCAGTACACAGCGTGGAGAGTATTAAAGGGACAAAAAAAAGGCGAAATAGGCATAGCCATCCACACAGCACCATGTCCTCTTTTCAGACAAATGAAATGAATACCTCAGGTGTGCACCAATTTGAAAGAGCTTCTTGTCCGTTTATGAGTTGCATTCCTCTTGCCAGAGATCTTTGGCATATCTTGAGACTTTCAGTTTGCAACCCAAATGTAGAGTGTACATTTTGAGAACACTTATCTAGAGGCGTTCTTGGCAGTCATTCTGAAAGTGGAATGTGCGTTTTGACAATTCTTCATTGTGACATTTTCAGCAAAAGGGTTGAACCATTTTCAGTTTAACCTGCAGACAGACAGAGAGAAGAAACAGTACCCTGCTCCACAGAGCTTCGCCATGTCATAAAACAATGACACAAAAAGAATACAAACACACACTATATTCTTTTTTCATGTTCTTCACTTTTTATTTTGCATAACTCGTTTCCAGCTAAAAGCATATGATCACACGCATGAAAAGGGTCTTCACACGATTTGAGTACCCCAGTACTTGAACTTCATCCAATGTCAGACCCAGTCCTGAGTTTTTACACGCACAGATGTAGTAAATCATCCACATTATGCCTGAATCACATGTACACAGAGAGGTACTCTGGGACTTGCGCACGCAATGTAGAAAATATACACAGATCTTCAAATGTACTTAGGCATATTAAATTACTATGTGTCAAACAGAAATATGCACCAAATATACAACCAATCACATCATTTATGTACCCACCACACACACACATACTCTCTTTTTAGTGCCTCACCAGGATACATATGTATGCCGACAGATGACCCACACTCGACATCCAGACTGAATGCAATAGATTACAAAATGCATTGAGTGTGCATTAAATGGCACTTAAAAAGTCTCTAGAGTTTGTCTTGTGCAGTCTTTATCTGAGCTTGCTCTCCTTTGAGCATGAATACTGATAAAGAAGGCATTCGGCCATTTTTTTTCTCTCTCTTGTCTGAGAACAATAACTAACGAGACACAAAGCCACAGCAACTAACCTCTCCCCCCCCCCCCCCCCCCCCCCATGTTCTTTTACTCATATACACATCTACTTCACCAACCCTTCCAATCACCAGGAGAGTCAAACAAACAAACAAAAATTCCATCTCGAATCTGAGCCCCCTGCTAGCAGGTACAATCCATTAAAACCGCACGGAAGGATGAAAGGAAGACGACTCACATTTCAAATCAATAACTGGCGATAATAATAACACAGTTTGCGGAAGGAGAATGACTGTCCAGAAGTCACAACTTTCCTTTGAATATGCATAAAAATGACGACCACAATGACCCCGTTGTTGCAGAATAAATGAGATCCTTTTCCCAAACATGGGACCATTGTACTAAGCGTGGACCTGGGAGATACAATTCACAGATCCTTGTTCATGGCATGATCCACCACTCATCCACCCACCTCTCCTCCCCTGGAAAAAAAATATCACTGACTAAGCCATTTTACTGAACTGTTGTGGAAAATATAAGACTGTGCCCGTGCGTTATGGTCTTCTCTTAGTATTAAATGTCAGAAAAATATGACACATTGGATTTTCAGAGAGTTGTGTTTGTTTCTGCCACATTCTACCGTCCAGGGCTGTCACCTCATCAGGTAAAATGTCCTGCCCTTAATTAAACACCAACCAACACAAAAACCATCTACAGAATGCACACGCATATATATACAACCACTTCATAACATGCCAGCCAGACTGTTGATATCATCAAGGCAGGTAAGTATAGGCAAATGTGGAGAGTGACTGCCATTTGCTTGATTTATCATCCACACTTCAAAAGAAATGAGTAAAAAGAAAACTATTCGCAACTAGTGAAAGAAGAGATCTTCCTTTCCCCTCCACTCATTCTCTCTCTCTCTCACACACACACACACACACACACACACACACACACACACACACACACACACAAAGCTATATGGGCAGACTCTGCAGAATGGTCAGCTAGTGTCCATTCTGTACACTGTTCACATTTTCACTACCTAGTCATCAGTGAGAAAAAAAGAAAAATACAAGTGAACGGGACATTGTGGCCCCTAACCTTAACCCACTCTCTAACTCCTCACCTCCCCCCTCCCCACCAAAAAAAGAAAAGAAAAAAAAGATTTGTTTTATTTTCTTAAAAGGTAGCATCAAAACCAGTGACAGGAAAAGAAAATCAGCATCACAAAATGTCAAGAATGCTTTACACTAAATAAGCCTCCTGCATCCTCAAGAGGGCTAGGGGAAGGACGGGGATGGCTGATTCCTCCTGGGCAAGGCCTATGGAATCGTCAAGAGAGACAGCCTATAAACAAGGAAGCAGCAGGATAGGAGGGAGGTTAGGGGGAAGGAGGGAGGAAGAGAGCGGGGAAATGGGAGATAGAGGTGTGTGTGTGTGTGGGTGGGGGGGGGGGGGGGGGGGGGAGCGGATAAGCTGTGGGCGGATGGGGAAACCATTCACAGAACGAATGAAAGACCTTTGTGTGTGTGAAGACATGAAGAGAGAAGATTCAACCTCCAAAAGGTGCACAGAATGTCAATGCAGCAAATAAAGAGAAATAAAGAGTTTTACAGCCAACAAAGCAAGCCTTATAACAACCACAGACAATGTACAAATCTTAGAAGGCAGAATGGATCTTTTGGACACTGTAGAACTGTGTAGGTGAACATTCTATCCTAAAATTGTAGCTCGCTCAGTCACTGCCCAAAATTTACAAAGTTAGATACTCAACTTCAGAGACTTGGAGTGACACATGAATGTGATAACGAGTCCAATCCTTCATTTGTTTAATTCCTAGTGATGCTATTTTTGATGCTGCACAAAATGCTAATTCATTACATGAAACTAAGAGTTCCGCACTATATTAGGAGGACAAAGGACGAAGATGCAAACTATGACCATTCAATGATGGCCATTAATTTGAAAGTACTTCCATGGTGACAAAATATCAGGTCACACAAAACATTTCACAGACAGGAGACACTACTCTTTTTCAACCCCTTTCCACTGGACTTACTGTCTTGAAGTGTTGCTAATAACTAAACAATGATAAGAAATGATAATAATAATTATTTAAAAGGAAAAAAAAAAAACAAAGATATATACTTTTTTAGAAAACCTTATCTGAAGCATAATGACTGAATAAGTACCATCTTTTCAGCGCGATCTGAGAAGGAAAAAAAAAGCAACTAACATTTGCATCTTTTACAGCACAAACTAACCACTAAAAATCAAGGAAAATGACTTATCTTTACACTATTCCCCAAAAGTCATTTCATTATCTTGATCTAACCTACACAAAGAGGTGAGACAAAGAGTCCCAAGGCTGAAAACTGTCCAAACTACCCTGCTCACAGTGGACAGACCCACCACACAAAGACATCTCACAATCTTGACACAATCTGAAAGTTAGAATATTACCAACTATATCAACAGTTCAACTCAAAATGGTTTCAATGACCTAAAAAAAAAAAAAACTTGACAAAGCAAATGCATACAGATCCAAGCACTTATTGGCCTTGACCTTGCTTTTAGATCACGTTCACAAGGTCAGAAACTTTGCTTTCATTTCCGCTTGTTAACACACACTATTTGATGAAGTCTGATGAACCTTGACATTTAACCACAACACAAGAAGTCTCAAAAAGGTGGGTCATCAAGTGACCTTGGGTATGCAACTGGGTCAAGTTCAAAGTTGTACGTCAGTTCTTTTCTGTTTTGTTTGATTTTGTTTTTCGCTGAAAACAAACTTTCTGCGATAAACTAATTTTGAGACTCACTTTATCATTAGACACTGTGAGTGACATTCCACCAAAATCAATTAAGGCCAAGGTCACTTCATCACATTTTCTGATTGTATGTATATAAACTGTTGAGGCTGGGGTGGGGAGGTCACTTGAACACAGTTTCTGATTGTATTTATATACAAACTGTTGAGAATGGTGTTGGGGTTGGGTAGAACGGGGAGGGAATGGAGTGGGGGGGAGGGGGGGGGCATGAGGAATCATTTCTACACTTAAACTATTTTATAGTACGGTTACAACTCAGCACTGTATCCACTAAGCAAGAAAAGGACAAAACATTCGCACATCATCTAAACTTTGAACCAAAAGTCCCGAAATTAGAGTACATCCCTGGACTGATTAGTGGCAAGCAAAATGATCGCAGTTGTCTTCCTTAGGCAAAGTTCATACCCATACGAACAGCAGGACATGCATGTTTTTCTGTCTGTCCGTCTGTGGCTGCGTTCCCACCAGCATCAGTGGTTCTGGGATTAATCATGATAACAGATTGCTTTTTATCAACTTCATCTTAGAGCATTTCACATCTATAACAGCAAAAAGAACGCAACAGATTACCCAGAACAATCGCTACTGTTACAAAGAAAAAAGAAACCAAAAACAAGGTCACCTGAAAAGCAAAAGGAGTGAATAACAAAATGAGCTTACAAAATGAGTTGGTAAATCTGGGAGTGGGATAATTGATCACAAACCCCTTTGCAGAAAGAGATCACTGTGTCGGTGAATGAGCTGACAAATAGATTTACCATCTCCACCACCTTCCTTGGCACTGTCTTCACTGTAGTGCAGCTTGGTCACCAGAATGATTTTGCCAAACATCAACAACACGTCATGACTGAAATGGTTTTCTAGTGCCATAGATACAAATCTGCACAAGATTAAATCTGAATTACCGAGATCTGGTTCATGCTTGTCAAGGAAGAACAACGCACTACCAAAATACTGCAACGCCTGAAAAGATCAATCCCCTAAGTGGATGGACGAAAATTAACGTATCTGGGGGGGGGGGGAAATCTTTTCGGTTCCATCATTGTTGGTATGAACGCTTTTAATATCATCAGTGGGAATTAAGAACAATTACTTGCACATGCCCCCCTCCCCCTCCCCCCACTACAGTCATCCATATCTGATCATGTCTGTCCATGTTCATATGAACTGTACAAGCTGCATGCACATACAGTTTGAAAAATCAGGCTTGTCTATCATGCATCCAACTGGAGCATAAGTTCCCAGAGAGAATACAAAGCATACATAATACTTTTTGTTTCTTTGATAGGAAGCATTGTTTAGAAGCTTGATATATCATATACACACACTTCTTCAGTAATGGAGAGAACATCTGGAATGATTTATCTACTGAAAGACCAAGCAATATTTACGTTAGTAAAATACTCTGAGAGAGTGAGAGAGAGAGAGACAGAGAGAGAGAGAGACAGAGAGAGAGAGAAAGAGAAAGAGAGAGAAAGAGAGAGAGAGTGTGTGTTTTTGTGTGTGTGTGTGTGCGCGCCTGTGCATGCAAGTGTGTGGTGTCTGAGTGTACCAAAATGTGACGCAGAGTGTTTTTTGGCAAAGACCAATGTCCACATTATAAACAAGATCCTTCAGTTCACAGAGGTTTTAACAATAAGCTACTAGGAGATGGAGATCTCTATCGAGTAAGGCATCTACTTCTCTTGTGCCAAAAAACAGGAGTCACAATCTCAGCAGAAATTTGAGCAAATGGAGTTCATCAGCATGACAGTTCCTGTTGTAAATCAGCCATGAGGTATTATGGGCACAGATGTTTCTCAACCAATTCATTCATCAATTCTTCGCAAAACTCATGCCAAGTTATGCCAAACTTCATTTCTATGATGCTCAGCAGTGGCAGGAAAGACTGTATATACTACTGAAGAAACAAATCAGCAGAAACCAAAGAATCCCCCCCCCCCCCCCCCCCCCCCCCCCCCCCCCCACATCCCCCGTTTTTTAACAGCCAACCACTAAAGACGTTTTCTTACACTTTTGTTACAAATTTATCAGAGAATTCATTTTAACAATGCCTTTTCATACACCTCTTAAAATGAAGTTATGTAATGTCAAATCTATATTCCATTATTAAGATCTATAAATTTACATATGTAATGTTAAATTCATCTTCAATGTTCACGAAACTGACATTCCCAGCCTTCACCTTTGGGGTTTCTAAAAAAAAAAAAAAAAAACAGACGCAGGGGCAACTCCATGAGCAGGTATGAATTATGCCAATAAATACAAATATCACGCGTCTGTCTGTTTCTCCCAACTCATCAACACAGCCAGCAAACCAGAAAGCTGACAGAATATTCATGTCTTCGGACTGAATTAGCTCATGAAATCACAAACAATCAGTGGAAAAAAAATAAGATACACCATAAATCCACATTCCCACTTACCTCCAGATTCAAGAAGCGGTAAAAAAAAAAAAAAAAAAGCAGACAAAAAAACAAGAACATTGTTTATTACCGTTCTTTCCTCAATTGACCAATCAAATTAGCATACACACTTTATTGAACATAATAAATTACTGCAAAACAAACCCTCACTGAACACAGCTGAACAAACAGACTAGTATCATCAGAGGCAGCATATCCTCAGTTTTCCCGCATTACTTCACACAGTCATCCCTTCTGTTCAGAAATATTACATCCATACAGGTTTGACACCCTGTGGCCATTATCTGTTTCTTTTTCCCCCACACTCAAATAAACAACTATACAATGTTCACGTTCACAAGTGACCGATGCAGTTCAAGATGCATAACTGGAGCAAGAAATGTGTGACATAGTAACAGAGCAACACAGGTTTTTTATTCATGTCCTGTACCAGTGACCAGCTGAACAGCAGCATTGCCACCAACCCATGTACAAACATTCACATTCTCTTTCTCTCAACATCATGTGACAGCCAATTAACAAGGAATCACTGCTGAAGTTCACCGGCAAAGAGCAAACCGATTCTGACCAGCACAACCAATCACAGGCACAATATATGATTTCAATACAGACGCTAAGGAGTTTCGCTCTTCCATTGAGTCAAGAGCGTGACCAATGTGTGGCCATTGTCCACCATAATTCTGAATTTAAAAGAAAAAAAAAAATAGCAGCTGATAAAAATTACATGAAATAAACTCTAGGAACAAAGAGTGGGAAACACAACCTTTTAAAAGCTAGCTGCCATTAGACAGGATGCTGATAAGAAGCATGCCTCTTTCTGCACACACCTCTAGTGCTAGTCTAACACTCCTAGTGCTAGTCTAACACCTTCTAGAGCTAGTCTAACACCTAGAGCTAGTCTAACACCTCCTAGTGCTAGTCTAACACCTCCTAGTGCTAGTCTAGTGCTAGTCTTACACCTCCTCGTGCTAGTCTAACACCTCCTACCTCCTAGTGCTAGTCTAACACCTCCTAGAGCTAGTCTAACTACAAATGTAGACAAAGAGATCAGTAGATCCAGACAAAACATTTACAATTGAACAAGAATGAGTCATGAAACAGAAAGACAGTACGAAAGTCTGCAAAAGCATCGTTGCTAAATGAATGTGCAGAATCTACATAAGTAACATACAAACAGAAGGAGATATCCTTATGTTGTTAAATCGGAATGGACTGAATTAATTTCTGTTTCAGCTGTCATCTAGCCCTAAACCCTTTTTCCTTCCTTAAAATGAAAAATTATCACCAACCGATGTCTTCATCTCATCTCTATGATCTCCATACACCACCATTATGTGTGTACTAAATCTTTTCGCTCAGTTACATCTAAGCTAGCTCAGAGTACTCTTTGGCATCAGTTCTTTAGTTGGTACAATGGAGCCTTTCAATACCAACCTCCAAAAATCCTTCAAATCTGGATTTGAAAACTGAGGGAGTGAAAAATATGAAAGTAATGTTTATACAAACAAAATGCGAAAAAAAAAGAAGTTAATCTGAAAGGAGCCTGTCTCGACTGGATGTGTCTTTGTTGTGAAATTCAGCTGTATACTTTGCATCTGTCCTTGACTTTGCTGTTTCTACCCCTGTAGACTGATCTCCAAGTCTGCCAACACATGTATACATCATTCACCCCTGTGTCACTTCTGATTTAATCCGCTACTGCTGGTACATGATGTGAAACACGATTTCTTATCAATCTTTTTTCACACCTGTTCACAACCACAAGGCTGCAGATCTACCCTAAAAAAATGACAAAAGAAACAGTCATATTTCATTAAAAAAAAAAAAAAAGAAGAAAAAAACAGAAAGAAAAAAGGTTCACAAATCAGCATTTTGCTTCCAGGACGACGAAAATATGCCTCTCATTGATTGGTTGTTGAATGAATCTTTTCTAGTACAGAAAGTAAAGAACAATGAGGGGAAAAAAAACAAGCGCATAAAGACTTCTCTACATCTTTCCATTAAAAGAAGGTACAAATGACCTACAAATAAATTCAAAATTTATGCCGCAAAGCCCTTCAACGTAAAGATCCAGATCCAGAATACAATAAGTGAACGATTAAACCATAACAATAATATAAATAAAAAAATCAAGATCATGTTCAACACACAAACAATTTCAGGTTACTCACATATGTGACTAAAGAGGTGGGGACAGAATGTGAAAGCGAGGTTGGGAGAATGGAGAAGAACTGGAGGGAGGGATGAGATGATGGAGAATGTAGGAGTGATGGATATGGAAGGGGGGAAGGGGGGAGCAAGATGGGGGAGGGAAGGTGTCAACAATAACAAACAAGCAATGCACAAAAACCATATCATCGAAGGACGGAATTGAAAATCATACAAGAAATATACAATAGAAGTAAATGAAGATGTTGTAAATGCAAAGAAATATGAATACAAAAACACAGGGTTAGTGTCAAAGTGAGGTGACTGCAGGCTGAAACTGAAACAAATTTAGATGAAAAATTATTATCAATCCACTGGACAAAATGGACAAACAAGTTACAAGACATAACATGATGTGTTTCAATCTCTTCGGTGTTCTTCAGGCAAGACAAGTGACATTCAGGACAACAGAAAGGAAGAACGAGCAATCGCTCATCTTCTCAAACTGGGTGCAAGATGGACTATGATTTGAGAAGACAAGTTATTGTTCATTCTTTGTTCTCAATGTCCTGAATGTTGTTTATCTTGCCTTCAACGAAGACTCCAGAGATTGAACCACGTCTGGTTTTGTCTTGCAATTTGTCTGTCCCTTTCATCCGGCAGAATAACAATTTTTCTTTTTTTTTTTCAAGGAACAGAGGAAATAAAGATGGTGAAAAGGAGGTATGGGGATGGGGGGGAGAGAGAAACAGAGTGAGAGAGAGAGAGGGGGGAGGGGGGATGAAACTGAGAGAGAGGGAAAAATAACAAAGTACCTGATTACAATATATACATACATGAAAAGGCAATTAAATGATGTAGGGATATTTTAATTGAAAAAATCTTTGCTCATACTGCTCCGGTTCAAACTAAAGCTAAAAGATGGTGAACTTCTCCTGAGATGTCACTAAATACACTGTCTACTAAAAACTGTTTATATTGCATGCTCTCTGCTGTAAACGTAAACATGTTTAAATTCCCTCCAGCTATTTTACAATATGTGGTTATACGCTTTTCACTTCTGTTTTCTCTTTCTAGACGCTTTAAACTACATGAACCCTGGAGGCAGTATTTCATAATGAACAAAATGAGAATGGATGCAATGAAATGAGAAAATAAACAAACAATCCAGAAACAAACAGCATGATTGTAAAAAAAAAATTAATGTACAAAATGTCCAAGTGGGGGTACTATCTTACTTACACTGAAACAACCACCACCCAGATAAATATGCAAGGAAACATTTCATACTCCCTACATAAAAAATAAAAATTTTCTCCATGACAGATGCTAAGGCTGTGTCAATACTAAATTCATGTCTGTACAGCCGGCAACTTTCTAACTGCCCATGAAATAGACTGGTAGACTTCCCTTGCCAACCACTAAAATGATAAAACATGTCGGTACATAGTTGATCCTGTAACAACATGCTCCAAATCAATGATGAATATAAAAAAAAAACTGAATATCACTGTGTAACTGACTGAACAAAATTAATTCCCAAATGGACATGTTTAATCAAAATGTAAAAAAAATAAAAAAAAAATAAAAGAACTATTTCTTGGCATCGGCTGGTCTGAAGGCTGATAATCTATAACATATACTTTCATTATAGGTTGTTATTTGACAAGAGAACAGGAATCAAATAAATTTGAATTTGGAAACATGAATGAATCACTGTTCAGACAAAATTCATTGACAAGAGAACAGGAATCAAATGAATTTGAATTTGAAAACATGAAAGAATCACTGTTCAGACAAAATTCATTTCAAAATTGACACACTCCAATACAAAGTAGCAGGCATGAAAAAACTACAGTTTCTACAGAACTATCAGTCGATCTGGGTGATTGCTCTGCTCACGCAGCAGATGAAATCAGGCCTGTTTGTTGACAGTGAGCACAGGGAGGAGGGTGAGTGGGGGGATGGCAGGATGGCAATGAAGGCAGGATGAACTCTGTCTCAGTAGCACACTATAAACCAGCTGTCATCAAGCAGTACTTAATTAACACAATGAACAGATGCACCAATAATAATACAATGAAGATATGTAGAATAATGTACCCAGTGTGTGAAGCGTGTAACTGCTGCTCCAGATTTCAAGCCCCTGTCCATTATGCACACACAGTGTCACAGTGACTGAGGGAAGCCAGCTTCCTAAACAAAATAAACAAAGCAGAAAATCTGACCTGAAATGTCAGCAAGTACACTGACAACTGGGAAGGCCATGAGGTACGGCTTGATCTTTATTAAGAGTTACCCATACAAAACAATGAGAGTAAGAACAGTTCAAAGTTATCATGGCGAGAGGAAGGGGTGTGTGTGTGAGTGTGTGGGGGGGGGGGGGGGGGGGGGGGGGGGGGGGGGGGGGGGGGGGGGAGGGGGGAGGAGAAAAAGAGAAGACACGAGGCAAGACAATGGGGAAGTAGAGGGAGGGGAGGGGGGGGGGGGGGGGGAGGGGCTGATTATCTAGTCTACACCCATTTTTTTTTTCCAGAGAAATATTCTATTCAAACTTATGCATCCAAAATTTCCTGAAGAACCCCTTCCCATCAAAAACTGAAGTATTTTCCCTTTAGCTGATGTATTTTGGAAACTTTTTTGTTCTGGTCATTTCTTCATCCCTATGACCAAGACAATATCAAAACTTCAAAACTGAAACATTCTGGTAGAATTCATATCTTGCGATATTGAGATAAGACCAGTCTCTCATACAGTAAGAAGAAACAAGGGGGAAAAAACTTTCACATTTCGTGAGAATGACTACATTATGATTTTATATGTCCTACATTTCATAAGGTGCTTGCACCTACCCTTCCTCCTGAAGCAGTGTGAAATGTTGACCTCTTTGGTTGTAAAATGGTGTGCATAACACATTGTAAGTGTACTGTGCACAGGTATGATGGTAGCTAGTATTAAGTAACTTTGTCAGAGATGCTAAAGACATATATTTTTGTTTTAATTCTATCCAATCAAAAATGCAATCTTTTTTGGAAAAAAATCAAATTGTTGTCCTTTATTCTAGGAGAGGGAAAAAAGAGAGGTTTTGTTTTTGTTACTGTTGTTATGAAAATTCAAGAAAGTAGCAGAAATCTGCTGTAACACGGACATTTAACATACCTGTCCCTGATGAGTGGATGGAAGTGCGCATTCATGTATGCTAACTTTTCCTGGGTTTAAAAAGTACAACATATCTGCTAGAGTCTGAGTATATGTTTGTATGCATGGGCATCACTGTCATGAAATTTTCCAGTTTTAATCACATAAACCATGGCAATCTTTTAGGACACCTCTCCACCTCCACCACCTCTAAATTTACTCGTTCTCTTCTAAGTTTTGAGTACACCTTCCCCCCCACCCCCCCATTTTTCATACTGCTTTTCCAAGATTCTGCATGAACAAGCAGTCTCTCAGTGACATCAACCAGACTTTTGTATACAAGTCTGTCAAATGGCAATGTCACACACTCACAAAGTTGTACAACAGAACCAAGTCTACACTGGTTCCCCCTCAAAAAGAGAACGTTGGATAATACCAGTTAGTTAGTGACTGTCCATGCAGGACTTATTTATCAAAGGGCCACTGGGTTTTCAGGTAAAAAATAAATCATGTACATGAATCAGCGTTTCATATTCTTGGCATGTGTTACTTTACTGTCTGTTATAGAAAGCAGTGACAAGTCTGCTTAAAAAAAAAAAAAAATCCCTGATAAATCTTTCCCAAGAAAACAGCCATTTGTGTTGAAACATACCACACTTCCTTCCCTTGTGCACATGATAGAACAGGTTTAAATTATATGTTTCTTTTCACACACACCTCATGCCCTCCCAACCTCCTCCCCCTTACAGCCTTCCAAACTTAGATTTTATCCAAATGTACAATAAGGTCTAACAAAAATGTAACATCACAATATACCAGTTTACCTGAACTGCCAACATTGCAGAAGTCCATGGGCATTAAATGTTCGCAGAAACTGATAGTTTCCCTGCTCCGAAGGAAAAAAGAAAAAGCACTGGAAATAATAAATACAGGAGACTACACTTGAAGTTGAGTAGTCTTGCGCAAGTGAGGGCCTTGATCTCTGAACCACCTCTTCACATTATGCGACATGGATATATGCTTTAGTCATGCATGTCAACGATGCCACCAATCTAAAGCCTGAGCAGTGCTTCTTTTCATGACAGGTTTCACTGTGTTTGTCTCTTCAGTTCTACTTGTCATACACACACTTTTCATGACAGGTTTCACTGTGTTTGTCTCTTCAGTTTTACTTGTCATACACACACTTTTCATGACAGATTTCACTGTGTTTGTCTCTTCAGTTTTACTTGTCATACACACACTTTTCATGACAGGTTTCACTGTGTTTGTCTCTTCAGTTTTACTTGTCATACACACACTTTTCATGACAGGTTTCACTGTGTTTGTCTCTTCAGTTTTACTTGTCATACACACACTTTATTGCAACTTTTCATTGACTACACAACTGTCCATGCCCCAATGAAAAGCTATTTGTCCCGAGAACGACACATTTTCAACAGACACACAGATGCAGGCCTACACGTTTACAGCTAACAGTCTGTGGTCAACCAGAAACAGTCTCCGTTTTTTTTTTTTTTACAGAGAAACAGACAGAAACAGGGTTACGTTGACCAAAATGGCATCAAGAGGTAGTCACCAAATTCATAATTTCACACTGATCACAGAACCATGACCCATCTGGAAGACGTCTTTATAAAGTCATAACAAGGTCGTACACTCTGTACTGGAGCAAAGCAGCAGTCCTAGGACATCACTCTTGACGAGGCATTGGATATGGGGGGCTGCAGAGAAAACTCTGCACCCAGTCCTCCTCCATTAGCAGCCCCGCCCGCACTCTGCCCTTCCTCTGCACTGGTGACGAGAAGCGCTGTGGATGGAGGTGGAATGGTGTGGGATGGTGGCTGGGAAGCTGTGGGGACGGGGCCCATGGAATTCATGACGGGAATGGATTGCAGCGCGCCCACCCTGGATGCTGTAGCGGGTGATCTGAGGTGCGTTAGGAGCGGGACAAATCGGGGTGGCCTGGGGCTGGGCCAGTCCTGTCACTTGCAGGGCTTTTGCAGCTGCTGGAGTGGAACCCGTCTGCCTCAGGAGCTTGCTGGGGATGGCTTGTAACGACGGAGCTTTCTGATGCTGGCGCTGGCTGGTGCCAGCCACTAACTGCAGGGACTCACCTTCAAGACAAAGAGAAGAGCACAAAAAAAAAACATATTTGATGTATAAATCATCATTTCTGTTCTGCTCACTTGCTTTCTTTGTTTCTTTTAATTAAAGATATCATTTACTTATTGTTTAGATTTAAAGATCACCAGTAATTCAAATTACATTAAATCAAAGTAATTGTAATTAACATTATCCATTTTGCAGTGCAACAGTACACAACTACAAGTAGCAAAACTCCAATCATTATCATCAGGCATGTCTGGCATATGACAATCTGCTTTTCTATGTCCAGAGTAAATGCCGGACTGCCTGGATACAATCCTGCTGAGTACTGGTGAGAAAAAAAGTCATATTCTTAACTCCTCACAGGTACCTGAGCAAAAGGTAAAGATCAGTTTATGAGACGAATACATATTTCTCACACTTACTTGTCTAGACCAGTGTCAGACTGTGCAAAAGGGTGGAGGAATTAGCAAGTACCCATCAGCACTCATCCCGAGGATGGTGACCACAGACACTAACACATCGTGACCACTTCCCAAGCTGGCTGACCTTAATCACCAAATTGATGCACGAGCCTGGTTCTCCACTTCCCAGGTGGGGGATGAGACGAAATCTACCACAATGAAGCTAAGAGGAAGTTCCCTCTCTCTAACAAGGTCATTTACATTTCCTTCCAATACGAGCATATTAAATTGTTCCTTTCTTGTTTCTAATTAAAATTAGACAAATATCAAGGCTGACTTATTCATGTATGTTTGGTAATAGAAGTTTAAAGCTGGACAATAACCACCACCTTCTGATCACATCTGAGAATGCAACATGCACTGAGATGCCTCAGAAAAAAAAAAAAAAAAAAAATCACACAAAGTTATGTCATGACTGAACATTATGAAAGTTACCATGACTTTTTTTGACATCTCAGATCACTTTGGCAAAATGTGCCATATGAAAGCACTCCTCAAAATGTGACAGGATTCAAACAAAATGTGCCACAGTAGATTTAATAATTCTGCGAGTAAGGTAATGGAGGTGTGAAGCTGGATGGCAACCACTGCCCCCTGAGAATATCAGGAATAAATGCAGCACAGGTACCTAAGAAACACTGGAAAATAAACCGCATCTGTAATAGCTCACAACTCACTCCGACACAAATGAAAAACAACCCAATCATATTCAAAATGCTTCACAGCTGATTCAGCCACATAAAAAAAGACCACCATGTCCTTCATATCTCACACATACTTTAAACGACATAAGCAAAGACAATCATATTATTCATACCTCACAAGTACATGAGCAACATAAGAAGAATACAATGTCCTTAATACTTTACAGGGGATTCAACAACACAGGAAAAGACAACCATGTAGTTGATATCTTAGTTAGATATGACAAGACAGTCATGTCCTGAGATGGGTGACTAACCTGCAGAAGGAATGCCATTGGTGATTGAACCCGTGACTTGCGTTGCTTGGTGGGGCGTTGCGGAAGACTGAAAAAAACGAAAAAGAAATTACCAATTCAAAGACTCTTCAATGCTCTTGTCTAACTCCTATATATATTCTTGTTAATAAACTATTTGCATTTCTGTCCTGCAGCCTCTACTTTCTACCAAGCTTACAAGTCACTGAAAAAAAAGATTCCACAACTTGATAGTTAAGTTTGATGATGATCTTTTTTTTTCTTTTTTTTAGACTTCCTTAAGCCTGTGTTACATGACATGGTTCATAAGGAAAATACCCTGCATAAAGAGGTCCATGTAGTTTTCCAGCAATGAGTGCTTAAAACTTTGCTTTTAAAGGTATGTCATAAGTACAATACCTGTAGCAAAAGCGCAATACCTGTAGCAAAAGCCACACACACTGCTCCATGGACTGCTAGACTGATGCACGCCACTAATTATCAACCAACTGCCATCTCAAGTACTTTTTTTTTGTTTTTAAATTTAATTCACTTGTCTACCAGCAGCACAGTTTGTTGACTTGCGATGCAAAATGCAAAAAATGTGGGCTGATTTTGCCAAACAACTGCATGTCATAGAACGAGTTCACACATCAAATTGCCCCGAAATCAATTTCTTAAAACAGACAAAAAAGCTTCAATGGAAAACAATTAACATGTCTATTTTGGCATGACAAGTTGTTTGGCAACTGCTGCAGAATGTTGCCCTTTCCTGCATGCTACTTGATATTTAGTCACCATTTTAGTACAAATGAGCGCTACCCCCTGACGTGAATCTGCACTAGAGTTTTTCTATCATCTTCTATGTCCATCCTTTAAACGCTACCACTTTCCTAACTTAATCTAATATTTTTGTGATTTTTTTTCTTCAGTGGAAAAAAAGTTTAGGGTCTGCAGCAAAGATTAGGGTCGGCTGTGTGTCTGGAAACTAAAAGAAAAAAAAAAATTTTTTTTTGCTTCATTAAAGAAAAGCGAGAGAGTAAAAAGATGTTTGGATGATGATCACCATATAACGGCTTTCAGTTTCACCTTTCACAAATCCGTCAGAACATGACAATTCATGGATGAAAATATACATATGGAATGAGAATGAAATACAAGATATCTACAGACTTACTGTTAACTTAATGAGCAGACAAAACTCATAAAAGTATCTTTTATAATTTCACAATAATCTTTTGACACCACCACCAAACTTTTCATCAGTACTCACACTGACTGTCCTTGCCACAGTGTGGGGGCGGACGATGGTGGAGGATGCCGACTGTCTAGAAAGAGTGGTGATGCTTGTGGTCTGGGCCACCAGCAGCGTTGGGGTACCCCCCCCACCCAAGGACACAGGAGTCAGCACAGTGCCCTGCATGTTGCCGTCCACCAGTACAGTGCCAGCAGGAATCGCCCTCAGCATGTTGGTACCTCGCAGAGTCTGCACCTTCCCGGAGATCTGGTTCTGGCCATGCTTGGCCAGCTGGTTGCGCTTTATGTTTTTGTCCTCTGCCGTGGCGCTCACAGCCTGAACTGCGGCAAGGTGAGCTAACTGGGTACCCGTAGCCGTGACGTTCAAGTACTGTCCATTGAATCTCGCACCATCACACTGGACTGGAGTATCCCCTCGAGACAGAACAAGATTGACACCTTTGAACTTGCTGAGTTTCTGGACGGGTTGCTTGAAAGCTGGGAGGGTAGAGCCAAGGCCTACAGCAGTGGGGTTAGTGAAGGTAACGGCGGACAGGGACGTGGTGGTGGACTGAGCACCGACCGTGGACACAGGCATCAGCAAGGTGGCTGACTGGGATTGAGCCAGACGTATACCATTGGCCCCTATCAGTCCTAACCCCGACGGTCCCGCTTTGAGTTTCCACTGAGACCCATTGCTTGGAAACTGCACAGCACTGGGAACAATATGTCCTGAACTGCTCTCCCCTTGGCTGATGTCACTATGCTTACGTTTCAAGAGACGGGTGCCAAGGCCTGATGGGAGCGATGCGGCGGCTGGCTGTGACCCTGTGCTACTGCTCCCTGCAGCCATCTTTGACGGGGTACTGGGGGCTTCCAGCAGAGCTGCTGCCAAGGAAGGGTTGGGGAAAGTGACACCTGGTAGGGTTTTGCCTGAACTGCTAGCGAGGGACTTTGAGACAGAGGTGGCCGACAATCGCTTACCAATGTTTGTGCTTGCAATGCCCACAATACTGGCAGTGCCTGTGGCCCCAGCAGAGGTGGAGATCCCTGCAGGAAGACTTGACACGTAAAAGGTACTGGGAGAGCCTGACACGCCCAGGATGGTGGGCATGGTGGAAGGCACTCCGAGATCAGCGCCCTCTAAACTTGAGACAGAATCCTGGGATCCTCCTGTGAATGTGATGTTGCCTGACAGAGGGAGGTTCAGCCCTGTCATGTCTATAGCAGTGACGCTGCTTGCTGTTCCCCCTGAGATGTTGACCGGCAAGCTCAATACCTCGGAGGACGCAGACGCCGACATCCCTGCCAAGCTAGCTGACGACACGTTACCTGGCAAGCACACCGACACATCTGTCAAGGCCACTGTACCTGACACAGCTACACTGCAGGTGGTTGTGCCTAACATGTTTGATGGAACGTTTAACACACTGGTGGCCGTGGCGGTGATAGGTGCCACTCCCACAATTGACGTGGCTGTGATAGTTCTGGAGGTGGGAATGCTCAACATGACATTGGTGGGAGTGCTTGATGCCCCGGAACCCATCACCACAGCAGGCACCTTGACAAACTGGGGTGGTTTCAATCCCGGCTTCAGAAAAGGCCTGCCTTTCAGTGCAGCGCATGAAGGATTGCCTATGGTGAAGCTGACCGTTGGGCGCTGTGAAGCCAGGCCACCATCCAGACCGGACACTGGGGTGGCAATTATGGCACCAGACGATGCAAGGCTCTGGAAGGTGGAACTGGGTGCCAAGCATATTTTTCTGCACACAATGAAATCGGTATTAAACACCTATGTATTGCTCAGTTCACTTCATCATGATATTCATATTTCTTTTTTTTACTGCTTGGTGAATTTCAAACAACACAGACACTCCATTATGCCCACCCAACTATACATCATTATCTTAAAGTCTTTCTGTCTGTCTGTTGGTCTGTCTATCTGCCTCGCCCTCTCTTTCTCTCTCACACACAAACACATATGTACACACACAGTGACACAAACAAATCAGCAGAATCCTGCAACATTATGCATCAGTGTACCCCTGGAGGTCTGAAGAAACACTTCAAAGACACCCTCAAAGATCCTTGAAAGCGTTTGACATCAACCCTGACACATGGGAACAAACTGCTATGGATCGAGCTAGATGGCGCTGCTCTATCCACAAAGGTGCCAACTTATGTGAAGAAAGGAGGACAGCTGCAGCACAACAAAAGAGACAGGCAAGGAAAGTCTGCGCCAGTGAGCAAGAGCAGGTCTCCCACATTGCCTGTCCAAGCTGTCACCGCACATTCCGTGCTCGCATTGGCTTGATCAGCCACCTGCATATCCACAAATCATCTCACCCTCCCCTCAAACCCAAGATGACTGAAATGGTTTGTCTACTGGAACAACATCCATCAACTGTAAATCCTAACACACCCACATAAGAAGGCCCTGGAAATTCACTTCCCCTCCCCTCCTACAGACACATTAAAGAAAAAAGTATTCAGTGACTTTTTACAGTGGCCCAGAAAATGCATGAAGCATGGAACATGCTTTAATACTTTCCAGACGGGCACGGCAGAGCAAAATCGCTTCCCTGCAGACGCGTGCACCGCAGTGCTTACAACCGTTGCAGATGCGCAATTTTCACACTTTTTAATTTTATTTTACATCTTCTAATATAAACCTAACAAGCAATTGTTATATATCAATGGAAAGGGTTAAGCGCAAACTTTGTAATAAGCATAGAATTAAATACATTTTGGGTAAAATAGTAATGCTACTGTTACGGAAACAACGTAAGTAAAACGTAGGAGAACACAATCTTGTTTACGTTTGTTTGGTTAGTATGACAACAGCAAATGAGGAAGAAAAGGGGCATAAAACTTCGCTCTTACTTTGAACAGATGCAGTGAAAGCCTGAAGGTATTCAAAATGTGTAATCCAAGTGAATTCTTTCTTTTTTTAAAAGGAAATTAAATCATTGCACACAGTAGACACTTTTCACTGTTTCGGCTTCAGATGATAAGACATATAAAACTGTTAAATACACAGAGCAAATAAATCAAGCTCAGATTCTTTTCGATAAACTTGTACACCTTTACCCCCCTCATTCTCTGAGCTACTTTGCTGAACCAGTTATAACATCACATGTCATTCTCCTTCTGCCCGATATATTGGTGAAGCAGGAAATTCCACATGTGCCTTCCCAGTGCCAGATGGGTCTCTTTGTTCGGACTACTCTGGGGTCACAAAGGTCATCGCTAGTGCATGTAAACTTACCCTTCCAGTGGCTAGAACCCTGTTCTAAATATATAAGGCAGCTGCACCTCCTAGACGGTAGACGAGAGAACATGGGAATTTTTTTATAGTTGTGCCTTCACGGAGGCACGGCACATCCGGGCAGTACAGCAGTGCTGCCGTCACCAGGGAACGGCTCGTTGTGAACAGCTTGACCGAGTTGCCGTCACCATCGCACGGCGTGTCGCAAAAAGGTTAAAGAAGAGTCCCACATTGCACATACTATCAGAACTGAAGGGGAAGTAAAATATTTGAAAGAAAAAAATCAAAACATGAAAAAAGAAACAAGTCCAAAGTCCAGCAACAAAAGAAAAGCTCATCTAACACATTCAGGATCTTTGGTCTGTGTATCTCTAGGGACAGCCTTTTGCTGGCCATCTGGACCAAATCTTCAGAGGTCATTATCAGCTATGCTTATGATTACGCTTAGAATGCCTAGGTGAATTTAAACTATGAGGAAGTTGTCCCTGGCAAAACTGTTTGGGGAAATCCGCTTTTGATAAGTAGAGAAAAACACCCAAAAGAAAGAAAACAAATTAAAAGGTAGCACCCATTCAAAGCAACATGACTATCCCTGGAAGAGCTGCCCCAATTGTGCACAATGAAGAAAGCTACAAAGAAGACAGTTACACAAAACAACACAGCATTATTTTACTTCAGGGACTCTCCCACTCCCCCCCCCCCCCCCCCCCCCTCCCTCTTAAAATGACAGCCATTGAAAGCAACTCTGTACACAATTACTGCTAACATTTCTCCTTACCTGACATCAAATTTGATGACATGAAGACATGTTGCAAACGCAAATTGTTCCAACATAAAAAAAAGTTGGGAAAACACCAGACCTGCCAATGTGCTACAAGCAAAAGAAACTGGACAAAGACGTTAAGTCTAACAAATGCTATTTTCACTTATTAGTACATGCATGCACTCCACCACACACACACACACACACACACACACACACACACACACGCTTGCTAACTTGTGCTTGCTTACTTGGGTGGAGATGGATCCTTGTCAACTTGGAAAGATTTGGCGCATGTTGCACGAAGACAGTCCTGTCTTCTAGAGTTCAAAATTGTTCCCCGTCCAACAAGGCGGGCACAGAAAGGATTGATCTGCAATAATACATGACAGCATAGTGAATCTACATGTTTATGAATGACTGATTGACACATCACAAAAAGGAAAAAACAAAACAAAAAAACTGACAGGACATCCTTTTTTAGCCCCTCTCTGTCACCCATCCATTGCGAAAGGGATATATCCTCAGATGTAAATAAGGCAATTCTAGCAATGCAACAAAGTGAAAATCTATAACTGTGTTAGAGCTTGAAACATTTGAACTCTTCGCTACACATGTTTTGTAGAATTTCTTGTGTAATTTCAGAGCTTGAAACATTTGAACTCTTCACTACACAATTTGGCAGAGCATCTAGTTTTGATGCTCGGTTGGAAAATTAATTTGTTGAAGGAACACTAAACTCAGGGACTGAGCAGAATCAGTGTCGGTTACAACAGTACACTCCCTACATTCACAGTACTCTTCAGAGGCCATACATAGCACGATTGCAAAAAGGGAAAGGGTGCAACCCAAATCACATCACACATGTGAAGCAAAAAGGGAGACAGAGAGAGAAAGAGAGCAAAACGTATGAAAGAAAACTCACGGCAGCAGGTCTAGGTTGATGTGCAAGGCTGGGCAGATCTGTGCTCTCCAACACATTCTCCACTTTCCCTCGGTGTTTGTACGACTTCCCCTGCATAGGCACACCTGCCTCTTTCTTCACGGACGGAACAACTGATTTCTTGCTAAACGGCACCCCAGCGTCCTGACTGGTTCTCAATGATTCTGGCATGGGATGTGACCTGGGTGGTGATCTGTCTTGTATATACAGGCCAGTGGCCAATGAGCTCCCAGGTGCGACTCTGCAGAAACAAAATCATGTAACAGAACTGTAAACACGGTTTTAATTACATACCCAACATGCCCACCCCGAATCATTCCATCAGAAACAGATGATTTTCAATACTTTTCAGGAATGCACAACGTTCTTACATACGTGATGCTGTGCAGATGTACATGTATGCCTGTTCCCATACTTAACATAGTAGAAGTGGGGAAAAAAAAACTCTATTTAGGACCACATAAAATATGCACCTCCATCTCTCTTTCCCACCCTTCTCTTTCCCTCCCAAACTCCTTCAACCTTTACCAGCCATGTCAACCAATAGTGGCTGACGGGATTTCTTTCCCTTGTGCCCATTCTGCCGTGTCATCCACTATCAGCTGACGGGAACATAAACAATTCCTACACTTTCAATAAAATGATCCAAGGGATATAAGCTCTGTAACTAGTCTTGGGGATGTCGTAGCGAGTTGTAGACCATACTTTCAGTGGCCTATCGTGAACTTGGCTGATCCTAGGAGCTTTGAAACAAAGAAACTGGCGGCACCAGGCTTTCCCGCTAAGTGCGCGCGGCACATATTTCCTGTGCCAGAAAAAATGTCAGGCGAAGGGGTGGTAGTGATTTCTCGCTCAATTAAGCACTTAAAATCATATTACAAAGTGGATCTGGTGATGAGGGGAGTGATAGAGAGATAGAAAACTATGAAAGAGAAGAGGAAAGTGAACTGTTTGAAGATGCAGCCATCCCTTCAACTTCTGATTTGGTGTTGTAAAAGAATGGAATAGAATGTAAACAAAGCATTTTTTTAACTTGTCAGACATATTTTTCAACGCACAGTCGTGTATAAACATTGAAAGTAAATGATTCGAAATTACTATGTTCGATTAGTTGAGTGTTTGTTCTTTCCTGTGACACCTAGCACAACACTGTCAGTTGTTGTCTTGCTACCGTAAAAATAAATTAAAAAGTAGCCAAATATGCGTGTCAGCAGGAACTGAGCGCTATGTGCAAGCGTGCATCAGCAGGGAATCGTACAACTCCCACACTAGGTGCAAGAAACATATTACTACCAGTAACTAGCCTAAAAATGCACTCTTACGGAAGCAACAGCTCAAACAAAAACACACTTACAGACCTGCCAACCCCCTAAGACACCAATGAGTAAGAATTGAAGCTCAGTGAGGCAGAAATGTGTAATTTCTGAGAACTAAGAGTAATCAAGCGCGACACTTACCTTTTTTCAAACAAACACGATGCGATGAAATTGTTCGCACAATTTTTGTGAACTTTACTTTTCTTCAAAAACAAGCTTTTCTTTTAAGTGTCACAAGAAATCTTTACAAATTATGAAAATGTAGAATACACTGGAAACACACACAAATCCCCTACACCATCATGGCATGGTACACCACGGCTTGATAGTGCGCCAGAAACAACCTCAAAAATGTTCTCCCCTGTTGCTGACTCTGTGCATGTGGGGTTGGCTATCAGCTCAGTGGCGACTGTGTCATTTTTTAAGTATCGCACCACCCCAGGAAAGAATTTGTACCCCCCTTCCTGACTTCCATCAGTCCCCAACACAAACGGTCCATTCTGCAGTCGAGTTGCAGCAGCAGTTTGGGCTTCCATGGCAAGGGTCCTCACAATGTGTGTTGTCTTTGTTAGACCGCTCTTGAACAGTTTGGTGATCTCCGAATCTGAGAACGCTTCTTTAAAAAGCTGGGATGCATGGTCGGCTGCGCCAAGAGCGATGTTGTGCTCGACGAAAAATCCGGCCACCAATGCTTCAGCCCAAATTACCCTTTTCCTCATTTCATCCTCTTTTGAGGTGTCTACAGTCTGAAAAAACTGCGTGATGCTGGAAGAATTTGGCGCGTTAGAGGAATCGATGTGCTTGCGTGACTCAAGGTGATGCTTCACATCCACCATGGGAAATTGTGAAGTCTGACCCGCAAGTGGTACACCGTGCACAATTTACACCTTTAGCCGAAGGTCGTATGCAGGGGAACTTTTCCAAGTATTCTTTTCGGAACTTTTGATCAAGTTTTTTCTTTTTTGCATCTTGTCCAGAACTTTCTACTCCACGTTTCGACATTTTCGTAGCTAAAACTTCAAAAGGACGCCAACTTTGCTGAATGGTAAAGATGGTGAAACGAACTGCGCATGACCGGAAATGCTTCTTGAAGATTACTGGTTATACGCACGGCGCCGTGCGTGTCTGTACATAAGCCGATTTTTTCGTCCATTTTTTTTTGTTGTTGTTGAAAACTTTCAATGCGTAATTTTTTGGCTAAATGCGTAAGAATTATCACTTGGGTGTAATAAATTACGCGAAATGCATAATGGTTGGCAGGTCTGCACTTAGGGGATTCCCCTCGCCCATTACCCATCTTCCTGCCCCCCCCCCCCCCCCCAAAAAAAAAAAAAACCCAACCCATCTTAATAAATACAAAGAAAGATTCTAGATCAACACTTTCTGTCACTCCTATATGAAGAATTTGAAACTCACTTTCTGAAGACAGCACTGTCCAAGTGCTGTGGACTTGAAGTTTCCATCTTCACCGTTCTGGCATCTTCTACCCCTTTCAATGTCATCAAGGCCAGTGATGGCAAACTTGCAGAATGGGCCAATTTCATTTTCAATGAAGAATTCTGATGAAATTCTGCAGACAGCGGGGATTTTTGATTCGTTGTCACAGTGATGGAAGTCGGTTGATCTTGCACTCGGGCTCTTAGCTCCGCTTCTTTAGCTACTTTGCGCTCTGCCAGGAGCTCGTCTAGCGTCTTGGAGCGCCCGAGGACTTCGCGTTGAAGTCGCAGAGAGTGAGTCTGCCCACAGACAATCACCAATGTGCAGCAGAACATAACACAGCTTTCTTTTTACATATCCATTATAGATTTTCTCTACATTTTTCACTTGATATTCAAACAACTCACTGACACCAATATCTCAACCTGGGTTCATATGGAATTCCATACAAAAAATTCACAGGCTTTTTAAGGACTTCTCTAGGACTTTAGATATAAAAGTCATGGATTGATACACTGAAAACATACACCTTTATGCTCACTTTGATGGCTTCACACTGACCCAGTCACTTTCACAGAATCTGGACAGAAGCCGACAACACGGAAGTGCACACTTTCAGCACATACAGAATGAACTCTTTTTTCCTCATGATTTTTTGTTGGTTTTCTGTATAATTTTGTTATCTCACCAAAACATAAACTGTTTCATCAAAATCTTCATTTTCAAACACTTTCAAGAACTCTGAGTCATTTGTAAGCACGAAGCCTAATGTTTCCCATTTCAAGGACTTTCAAGGGGTCCTAAAAATTCAAGGACTTGTAAGGACTTTCAAGAACTTTTGTAAGAGCCCTCCTAAAAACATACACAAAGTCCACATACACACGGACACATCAAGACCAGCATCCTGTACAGAGAAAGGAATCGAACAAAAAGATATTGTGTACAAAACATTCTTCAGTCTGAACCTACCCACTCACCACTACCCTTCTTCTGAAATGTCTGCAGTCAGATAAAAACACACAAACAAACCAAAAAAAATGGACTTGTGTTCAATACAAAGTCTAAACTTCCAACAACCAGAATCCACAAAAAGTGCTTGTCTCCCTGTGGTGTCAAAAGACAAGTTCAGGGCCAATACCAAGGTGATAGAGAAATGAAACCATCAGAACTGGCATGAAGAAAAAGAACAAAACCAACCAGAACAACAATCACTTACCTTGCATGTTAATGATCTTGTGCAAGGTTTACCTGTTCCTTCCACCAGCACTCCACAATGTTTGTCCGGATCAAACTCACGATCTGGGGTGAGGAGAGAAACATAATACACGATTTCAGAGGAAAAAAATTACAACAGACCGATAATTATAACCGCTGATACCACCAGCAACATTAATTGGAACAAAAAAACTCAATCAACAAAAATTACACTTATCAAAGCCATTATCACTCTTTCTTCTTTAAAGGAAAAAAAAAGATGACATACTGAAAGTAGACAAAAAATATCATCACTCATCTGCACAATTTGTATACAACAATTTTTACATTTTATGATTTTGAAAAACAACTACTTGCCATTTGTTTAAGCTTTTTTTTTTCATTTAAAACAAAAGTTGGTGTTGCATGAATCAGACTAAAACACAATTCACTGAACGAAATCTGAGTTCTTCAAAGGCCAGAAGTATATATTCCTCTTCTGACACTTTCAACTCACATCAGCAGTAGGTCTCACTATTTCCATTCATTCAACATTATGCTTTCACTTTTGATATTCCAGCAGTAGGTCTCACTATTTCAATTCATTCAACATTATGCTTTCACTTTTGATATTCCAGCAGTAGGTCTCACCATATCCATTCATTCAACATTATGCTTTGACTTTTGATATTCCGAGTTAAAACTCATGCCCAAGTAATAATCACTGTTCACTTTACACAATGATGGCCTTGCAAAAAAGATCCCCAGTCTCTGCTTCTTCACATTAAAAAAGAAGAACAAGAAAATCAGGATGTCTACACATGAACTGAAGCCCTTCAGCTTTGGTGTTTTGTATTGCATCATTTACATTTACTAACAGAGTAGCCAAATTTTGGAATGAATTAACAAATAACATCAAACGTGCACCTAGTATTAATGTATTTAAGAACCTCATAGACAAACATGAATTTATAACTAAAATAAAATTGAATTCGATGGATAATTAGACTGAGCTAGCCTATGACTGGACCAACAGACATAAAAAAAAATACATTTATATACAGAAGGGGCGTATAAAGCCTAAATAGGCTAAGTTGTTTTGATACAATGCCCCAAATCCTGATCCTGATTTATGCTAACATTTCAACAACACATTTAGACAGAGAGAGAGAGAGAAAAAAGTGAGAGAGAAGCTTAAAACATCTCAGAATACCTTTACAGGGCAAAAACTTTCGCTCCTTGTTTTTCTTCTTTTTGTCGCTGCTGGCATGGGTTGCACTGCTCACAACAGTGCCGCCGCTCACTACAAAACTACTGCTGCTCACGATGCTGCTGTTGCTGGCACTGGTAACCCCATGACCCGCAGGAAAGAGGGAAGGAGCCAACGCTGGGGGAAAGGTGCTGTTCTTGGTCAGCATGGAGGCCAGTTCCTGAGATGATTTGAGTGCTGGGTGGTAGGAGGGGGCCCGCACAGCTGAAAGTCTTGAGCTGGTTGCTTGTGTGGTCATAGTGGATGAATACGGGGCCGAAACAGCCACAGTGGTGACTGACTTTGCTGGAGAGACTACAGTGCAATACTGGCCCGTCCCTGATGATGCCACTGTCTGGTCAGAGCCCCGTGTCCAAGATTCCTCATGAATTTTTTCGCTCAGTGTAAATGGTGACTCTTTCCTCTCTGACCTGATGCATGGTACAGCAGACACGCCTGACCCTGCTCCTGCCTCTTCCTGAGAGACTCTAGGAGCTGAGATCTTAAATGACACATCTTTGCCTGGGAGTATGCGTTCTACCTTCACCACAGGTATTGTGTTGGGTTGCTTGGGTTTGTGCGACGATACCTCTCCTTTGCTGCTGTCACCATTGGCCCTTGGTATGGAACCGGAAGGATCTGGTAAAGCGCAAGGTCTCACTTTTTGCTTTAGACTGGCCTTGGATTTGACCTTGCTTCCTTGCTGACTGTGTTTCTTTGAGTGGGAGGTCTTCTTCCCTGCTACAGAGTTTTTCCACGATCCTTTTGTACTCGCTTGACCGTTGAGCTTGGTCAGAGAGGACACAGCATTATCCACACTTTCTGAGCCATCATGTTTCTCTGCAATCACAGACACAAATGTCAATGACAAAGAAAAATGTGTCTAGTTTTGTGTACAATGTGAAGATGCCTGTGTGAAATGGTTGTCGAGTTCAAACCAGTTATAGGTTCACAAGGTTACAGACTGAAAATCCTCTCCGTCCAGTTGCCAACAAATGGGTATCTGACTCAATTCAGGTACAGTCAAGAGCAGCAGGAGAGCAAAAGACCCCTGCCTTCCATCATTGGATGTCCTGGACACAGTAACTGTCCAGCAGTTCACTGTCCCTACGGCCACTGGGCTCTGGGTGTTGCACCTTTCAACCTTATATACAGTTGACAACTTTCACACTATCTTTGCATGGTTGCATGTGATGCCTTGATGTGTTTGAAGTCTCTGCATGTTGAGGAAATGTGCAAAGCAAATAAAACAACTACACTGAAAAGTCAACAACAACAATCATAACACTGACAGTTAATACACTGAAAAGTCAACAGCAACAAGTCAACAGCAACAATCACAACACTGACAGTTAATACACTGAAAAGTCAACAGCAACAATCACAACACTGACAGTTAATACACTGAAAAGTCAACAGCAACAATCACAACACTGACAGTTAATACACTGAAAAGTCAACAGCAACAATCACAACACTGACAGTTAATACACTGAAAAGTCAACAGCAACAATCACAACACTGACAGTTAATACACTGAAAAGTCAACAGCAACAATCATAACACTGACAGTTAATACACTGAAAAGACAACAACAATCATAACACTGACAGTTAATACACTGAAAAGTCAACAACAACAACAATCACAACACTGACAGTTAATACACTGAAAAGTCAACAACAACAATCATAACATTGACAGTTAATACACTGAAAAGTCAACAACAACAATCATAACACTGACAGTTAATACACTGAAAAGTCAACAACAACAACCAAACACTGGCAGTTAATACACTGAAAAGTTAACAACAACAACCAAACACTGACAGTTAATACACTGAAAAGTTGACAACAATCATAACACTGACAGTTTACACACTGCAAAGTCAACAACAACAATCATAACACTGACAGTTAATACATGATATCCCAGAAACAGTCTGCAGCCATGGCTTAGCCTTTCAGATGTCTGTGACAGTCAACCTTTATAGTCTAGAACCTCAGCATACACACATGAACATAAAGGCAATGAACATGCAGTCACAAATATATCTCCACGGGCACACATATAACATGCGCGCATATTCACACATATAAGTACAAACGTTTCCAACATTTTCACTCCAGTCCAAGCGCTAAACAGTCTCAGTCTCTGCCAGTAACCAACTGCAACAGAAAAACTCTCAGCTGGAGAACTTACCGTAATGCTCTTTGAATGCTGACAGCTTGATCAACTTGTGACAAGTTTCGCACTGGGCCAGAGCAAACTGTTGAGCGAAGGGTGCATACCCAAACACATTGATATCTGAAAACCAAACATGACAGAGAGCTTTTTAAAGAAAGCC
This sequence comes from Conus canariensis, assembly GCA_033310375.1. NCBI lineage: Eukaryota > Metazoa > Mollusca > Gastropoda > Neogastropoda > Conidae > Conus > Conus canariensis. Next base: position 62,544,315 of record CM065734.1, read on the forward strand.
ACAACCACTGGCAGGGCACAGAAGACGAGGCAGGTCAAAGACAGCACACAATCACACACAGAGACTGTTGACAACCGCCCTGTTACCAAGCATGCAATCAGAGAGACAGCCAGACTCTCTTAACACAATATCCAAAGTGTGAAAGAACATGAGGCAAGAGATTCAGTCTCTATACAGTTGAGTTACACACAATACTTGCCCTGCTCCAACCTAATGAGCCTTGTCATTTTTACATGGATGCTTTGGGAGAAAGGGAGTGTGAGGTTGGGGTGGGTGAGCAAAGGCCTGACATTTTTGCCTGAAGATCTTCCAGGGCTGGTGGTGCTTCAACAGGTCTTTATGAACCATCCGCATATGCAGTCAGATTTCTCCGAGTTCAGCATTTTCTTCAGGCAGACAACCTGACTGGATCTCCATGAAACTGCCTGACCTTAGGTTTCAGGCATAAGTATATCCACAGACACTCTACTCTTACATATTCAAGATCACATGCGCAGACTTCAGATATATAATTCATTTGAAAGGACAATGTGAAGAGCCCAAGCTGGGACAGACAAATAAATGTCAGTCTGGACAAAAAGGTAAACAGTGATGTAATGTTCCATGCAGTTATGTCACAAATTCCCTAAACAAAATAAGACCCTGGGGACCAGAGCTTGACAGTTTGAATCATCCATGCCTGAAGCATGGTAATTCTACCGAGTACCACCACACTACAGAGAAGGCGAAAGAGATCCCCCAGGTCTAAAGAAGAAATACACTACATGTTGCAATCAGCACCCAAGAATTCCTCCACAGACATGGTGAGGATGCCTATGAGGCGAGGTCATCAGTAAAAGTCAAGTATGCAATCCTCTGGAGCAATGAAATGCACTCACTGACTCAACGACTTGAGTCACAAACTGATCAAGGTAGCATTTTAGATGTGTCATTAATTGGCTTTGATGAACTAATCTACGTTCCAGTTTTGACATTTTTTCACCCCCTTTTTTTTCTTTTTTAAATTCTAAGCAACATTCACCTCCTTGGTAATGTATGTGCAGATGTTGGATGTAAATAATAATGCCACAAATCATGTTATTTCCTGTTGGCTATCTATAACTATGTTTCCGTGCATTGTCATCAATTTTACTAAAAAAAAAAATGTTTCTCAAAATTCAATTTCAAAAGCTAAACTTTCATTTCAGAAACAATCAGTGAGATTTGGTAATCTTAGGGACAGTGACAAAGAAATATTGTAGAGATGCCTGCTGCCTCTGTGCAAGGAGAATGAGGTGGGTTTCTCCCCTTCCAGATCATCTTGTGGAGACTGGGAAGAGATGAAGGCATAAGCGACCAGGCCAGTCCAAGATATGGAACCAGCATCCACTACCCTTACATCTGGATTTGGGACTGGAGAGACAAAGATCAGATGTGTGTCAAAAGATTTCATGAACAGGTCATTTACAGGTGTGAACCACTGATCCCTCTCTGATTGCAGAACATTTCTGTTGAGGGTCTAATCTTGCTGAGAACCTTGGAGGACCTGCTGAGCGAGTCAGCTATGATACTCTGACTTCTGGCAATGCGTCTCACTATGACGTTGATAACAGACTGGTGGCACTAGCACAATAAAGCTTTCACCTGAAGGGAGAGGTTGACAAAGCATGCCCTCTCCCCTTCACCACTCATTCAGAAAGCCATGGTAGTGTTGTCCATGAACACACGCTGTTCTATTTCATTTGGCGGGGTCCTAAAAGGAGAGGAGAGAGTATTTGACTGTCTCCATCTTCAGCATGCTGATGTGGTTATGTGCTTACTCGGGGCCCCAAGTCCCAGAGATCTGCATCAATTTCATGTGGGCACCCTACCTCGAATTGGAGTCATCCCTGTGTAGAATTTGGTGGGTCTAGAGAGAGATGGGAACACTGTGATTGTGTGTCATGATGCCAATCCACTCACTGGTTGTCACTGGAACCAAGGACCTAACATGATCATGGAATCCCACTGGAGTCTGATGAGACCAGCATGCTCAGAATTAAACAGGATGCTTCAGGATCCATTCAAAAGAAATGATGAGACCCACTGACTCCATGATCAAAAGGAGAGATTGGGATGTGGTCTGAGAGAAACACTATAGCCAGGAAATAAGTTCCAAGAGATGGTATAACCTGTCAGGCATGGGAGTGACAGCCATCGAACGGGTGTTGAAAGACATCCCAAATAAAGGAGAGTGATTGGTTGGGACATAGCTGGCACCTAGCTGGATTGGTCATGAAGCCCACCTGGGAATAGGAGTCCATCAATCAGGCCGTATAAAGAGAGTAAGGAGCTTTCAACTGGGCCAGAGTGACACAGTCATCAAGGTAGACTGACAGGTGAAAACTTCCACTTCTGGCAAGGAAGGCCGTGTCCCAACCACCATCATGGAAAGGAAGTCGAATGGATAAATACTTTCCCTCTGGCAAAGATGCCCAGTCCCCTAGTTAGATGGAGTCCCTGGCCTGGAAACTGGGAGAACACTTTGAACTTGGATCTTCCTCAAACTTCATCTTCCTCAAAAAGTGCTTGAGTAGCGAGACAATGCGAATCAGCGACCACCCCCAGAAGCTCTTGGGAATGAGCTACAGCCAAGAGTCGAATCTAGCGTGAGGTTTATTAGTTCTGAGACCACTTCCTTGAGGATACCTTGGACTTCTGTAAAAGAACCATTTCTTGCTCTTTCGGCACTGGCATCAACCAAGGTGGGTTACAAAAAAGTGGTGGGCCTTCCCTTTCCAAAGGGTACAAGACATGCCACCAACCACAGTCCAAGTTGCCCTCACAGACGAGCATGCCTAGAGAGGCTGCCTGCCTGTTGTGGTGGGAGTATCGCTGGAGAGGTCTACCGAGCAGGGTGGACTGCCTATGGCTAGGGTTCTGTGCACTCAGTCATCATTTGAGATGTGGATTTTCCTGGCCACAGGTGGGAGTATCGCTGGAGAGGTCTACTGAGCTGGGTGGACTGTCTATGGCTAGGGTTCTATGCGCTCAGTCATCATTTCAGATGTGGATCTTCCTGGCCACACAAAAAAATAAGAAAGGGAGGACCTGATGTCCATGGTCCGTGGGTAATGGGGAGACGGGGGTGGGGGGTGGAGGCAGCAGGCTGCAGGCCCCAAGACTTAAAAGTCTTGGGGGCCTTCATGCACATGAATAGATGTGCCTCAGAGAAGGAAGGGGCTGCCTGCCTTTTGGGCAGATCAGGAGGAAGGGCCGACTGAAGGGCCCTGTCCACATAGGCAGAAATCTCATGGTCTGCCTCCACCCTATGGGAAATAAAGTGGGCAGAATGATTCTTGTGCTACTGACATTTCTAGGATAGCGTATCAGATGAGGCAGGCCCATTCTGCTCTGCTCTTGAAGGAAAATGGAGCCCATGTCATAGAGAAGGCTGCCTGATTGGGGACCACAAATTGGACCGAGGGGTTGACACTCACCTCCAGGTAGGCCAGAAGGTCGTTTGAAAAATACACACTGATGCTACCTGTCCTCGAGGATGGTGCTAGGTGGGGAAGTTCCCATAACTGCCAGAGCATCTTTCCCTAGATGTTGAAGAGGAGTCATAACCCTTGTGGCCTCTGGTTACTCCCATACACTGGAAGCAAAGAGCAGTTTCTCATGCTCCTTGGTGCCCTTCTGGATGAGGAAGAGGTGGAAAAGAGGGTAAGGGGTCCCATGGAGTAGTCTGTGGACACTTGTGAGTGACAAGCTGTGGTCACCACTTTTTTACCACCATCAGATCAGATATGGGGTTTATTTTTTCCCCAACACCGACTCCCCCAAGGCCAAAGTGACAGGAGAAATTAGGAGAGTCCACATGAGCATGGTTGGGTGGGGTGGCTGACCAAAGTCTGGCTCCAGCCCACCGTTCATGGGATCCATAGGCATCACGGATATGTTAGGTTACAGTTGCCACTCTTTTACGGAGAGAAGTCGGGAGGGGAGGGGGGGGGGGGGGGGGATGAGGAGAAGGTAGACCATGGAGGTGAGGTGCCTATTAGGCTCTGCTTGAGTAGGAAGCAGACTCTTTCCTAATTTTCATCCACTCTGTGGGAGATAAAGTGGCCTGCAGAATCTTCAATGAGGGACTGGTGCTCGCCTGGGGCTGTCCTCAGTGCAGCCACCTGGTCAGGACGGAGTTCGGATACCAGAAGGACCATATCCGCCATGGCCAGCAGGGTGTTAAAGTACGATAAAGTCCGCAAAGGGATCCTTCCTGGCATCCTTCTGTGTGTCCTGGTCAACCTGGCTGAACATGACCGGGCAGGAATCATCCACCTCCAGCCATGTCTTCATGACCTACTGTGGAATCTTCGATGTTTCAGAGATTGTACATCAACAATGTCAACACACCCCCCCTCCCCCCCACCTCCCTCGATCAAAATATCAGTCAAAGACAGCTCACGGTACTTGTCTTCAGCACAGGATGTTTTCTTCCAATATTGCCGACTGACAACTGCCGACGTTGTTTTCTTGGCAGTTTTTTTTTTTCCCCAAAAAAAGCCAGAGAGCTTACCCCTTTGGCCATCTTTATCGACACTAGTGTCCGATTCAGAAGCACTTTTGTGCTGCTTCTTTGATGCCATTTTACTGCTAAACTGAGGACACTTACACCACTAGCATCACATGAATAGGTAAGGTAAGGTAATGTTGCTTATAGCCCAGCCAACCGCAAAGGGCCATATCAGGGCTGTCACCACATTAAAATCAACTCAAGTCATCAACAACAACAACAACAACAACAAAAAACACCTTTCACACATCTCTTTAAAATACATCTTCTAGAAACGTACCAGAAACTTTGTTAAAAATCTTTCCTCCGTAAAATCTTAGACCAGATGAAAAATGTTAATCTCTTTCAGAAACTCGAAGATCACATCAGGTGGGACATCTCTGAACAGGGTTTTCATGGAGTCTGCTGTAAAGCGTTTATGTCTCACATCCTGCAAGTCCCAACAATCTAAAAGAATATGTTTCACTGTAAGTGGAACATGACATGGAATGCACCATGGAGCTTCTTCACCTTTTAAAAGATAAGAATGAGTATAAAACGAGTGGCCTGTGTGCAAGCGGCACAAGACTGTTTCATCTTTACAGCCGCCTCAGGAACATGGTAAAAACTCTTTCACTACAGGTTTGGACGGATTTTAAATAGTTTGTTATCCGTCTGCAAGGTCCATTCCTCTTGCCAGAGGTCTTTGACATAATCATTAACTTTTGGTTTTTGACCTGTGTACAGGATAGATATGTTAGACAGTTTCCCTGTTGTGGCATTCTTGGCCAAATGATCAGCCATTTCATTCCCTCCATGCCAACATGACCAGGAACCCAAGCCAGAATGATGTTGTGACCTTCTGCTTTCAACGTAGTAAGAAGTTTTTAAAAAAGTGTCGAAGTTCGGGATGATGGAGGTTACGGCAAGCCATGGCTTCCAAAGCTGCCAACGAATCAGACAAAATCACATGAATACTGCTCCCATAAGTCCCTGAAGTGGTCAAAAACACCTAAGACGAACCAACACAATATGAATAAAAAATGCATATTTGGCATTCAGTAAGTCACGTTTTTTTCATTTACTCGTAGTACCATGGTCTGAGGATCTAAAACCTATAAACTACAAACAAATTGTAACAAAATGCAGGTCAGGTGTATGAAAGGCTGCCGGGTGGGTAACCAGAAGGTGGTTCACAGTGGATACAACTGGTTCCTTGTGGACCGTGTGGTCCCTGACAAAGTAAGACCAAATTGCTCCCCTATGGTTGCTTTTGAGAAATAATCCTGAGCTTCAGATTTTTTTCATCACCATTGGACATATGTCCCCATAGCAGCTTAAACTAAGTTAAAAGTGAGGGAACAGAAAGCAAATGCCCGAGACAATTTTTCAACATCAATACCTTGCAGCTCTATTTGAACCAGTTATTACAAGTTGGCATTATGAATTCCCTCTGATTCGGCATATCATTTTGAGAACAGTGTGTTTAAAGACTATGTAGATATCACTCTGAGAGAGAGAGAGAGAGACAGAGAGAGACAGAGTGTGTGTGTGTGTGTGTGTATGCGTTCATTGATAGTGCCTCTGTACATGTGAAATCGCGTGCACAAGCGCGCGCGCGGTGTGTGTGTGTGTGTGTGTGTGTGTGTGTGTGTGTGTGTGTGTGTGTGTGTGTGTGTGTGTGTGTGCACGTGTGCCAGTTTGAGTGTTTGTGTGTTCTTATGGCAGCGTATGTGGTTGGCTTTCACTCTGAGTGTCTTTATTGTCTTTGTGGTAAGCTGTTGTCAAAATGTGTCACTGTGAGTCAGAGAGTGTGTGTGTGTGAGAGAGATGTGTCACTGTGTGTGTGTGTTGTGTGTGTGTGTGTGTGTGTGTGTGTGTGTGTGTGTGTGTGTGTGTGTGCATGCGTGTGTGTGTGTGGTTCTGTGTGCAATTAATGTTGTGCTTTAACAAAATGTCATTCTGTCAATATGTCACAAGTGTATGTGTGTCATCAATGAATGAGTGTGTGTGTGTGTGTGTGTGTGTGTGTGTGTGTGTGTATGTGTGTGAGAGAGAGAGAGAGAGAGAGAGAGAGAGAGAGAGAGAGAGAGAGAGAGAGAGAGAGAGAGACTCTCCATGCCTTTGACATACATATCATTTTCCTTCCTTTTACCACACATGTACCAGCCACATAACTCAAGAGTCAAATTAGTCTAATTTTTTAAAAGGCCATGTGAGAGAGAGAGAGAGAGAGAGAGAGAGAGAGAGAGAGGGAGAGAGAGAAAGAGAGAGAATATGAATGTACCACTTACAAGTTACATGTGAACAAAGATTTCCCTCTCACTGTGCATGCAAACTGCAATGTTTCAATTTCTCAGAAATGTCTTGTTCAAGCTCTGTTGACTAGTTTGTGACACTACCCGTCCTCGCTTCAACCATCAGTGGCATTCTTCTCCCTTCCTATTGCATGGTAGAAGTGTGTCAAGCCAACACTGGCAATAAAACAAAGGGATGCTACTCTATTCTTCCTTGAGTCCTATAGCAACTCTCGTCACTTGTTTCAATTCCAAATCCACTGATCATTCACGTCTCATAATGAACAGTGAATATCTGAACAGGAACCATTTTTCTACTCTGATTGGCCGCAAGATCAAATGAGAGAAGGACCGATTCTCATCTCAGCATTGCTGTGACTGCTGTGTGACAGCCTGACACACAAGCTTGATAACTGACTCCCCTTTTGAAAATCTGACGCAAAAATATCGCAGGTGCGGCAGCGATCTGAGACTCTATGAGCTTTGAGGCATAGCACCCATGACAGTCAGAGCATCCTTCCCAGGAGATGGTTTGAAGTGGTAACCCTGACACAGCCAGTCGCTCCCATACACAGGATGCAAAAAATGGTGTCTTTGGGCAGAATAGTGGCCATGTGGAGAACAGAGTGAGGTATCACACAGAGTGGCCTGTGGACACCTTATCTAGGGTGATGAGCCCCAGAGATCACCTCTCCAAAGCTGACAGATCCTCTGCCATGGATTCCTCTAACACTGACTCACTACAGCCAACAAAGCGAAAGCTGGGGAGGATGGAATGTTCACAGGAGCGGAAGAGAGGGGTGGGTGGGAAATACGAGTTCTGCCCTCTATCTGCAGGATACGTATGTGCCCAGGGTATGAGGAAGTCCTGCTGCCACTCATCCCTGGGGAGGGGAAGCAAGGAAGGTGAGGAGTGGTCATCCCTATGCATGCCAACTTAAAGAAAGCCATAGTTCAAGAAGGTGCCCTGGGCCCATTATGAGCAGTTCTCAGTGGAAGATGGACTAATTGTCAAATCACTGTGAGGGAATTGGGTGCTATAATCACCCTTTTGCTAATGTGGTAAGACCAATGTGTCCATATCAGAGGCATAAAGCCACTCATCACCCAAGAGAAAATCAGGCTCGGGTTGGCCAGAAAGATTTCTATAAGAAAGGAGGGGAGGGACAGGTGGTTTTGGGAGAGGGAGGGCAAGGGTTTCCCATGGCACTGATGGGTGGACAAGGAAAGATATGAGTGTTAATGGCCAAAGAGAGAGGCCGACACAAGTGTTTTGGTGCGAGGCAGAAGCTCGGCTAAAGGAGTCTAGACACAGCCAAGAGGCATGAGGGTCCTGGAAGGAGTGGGATGGCCAGAACTGGGGCCTGGGTTGGGACCAGGAACCGCCATGCCTCATTCACTGCGGGGCATACAAAGGAGTGTGTAGTATGTATACCTATCACCCACAGTACCACAGAACTTGCAGCTTCATCAGCGAGACATCAAGAAGGCAATCCTGAATAAAGTACCAGAAACCAAGCTTTTCAAAATCATTTTGAGAACTATGCTGGCATTCGATCTGATTCTTACTATCAACTCTCAACAGTTTTTCAGATTTTTGCATTTTGCATGACAGATGTTTTTTTTTCGTAACATTCTGCGCATTATTTCTAAAATAATAATATTTTTGTGATGAATAAGTCTATTTTCGGTTTTTTAGGTGATACATTGCTTCAGATAACAAAAATGTTGTTTTAAATACCATAATCCCGGGAAGAAAACCGTCGATCACCAGTGATCGAAATTCAAGGGAAAGAACTGAAGAGTTTTAACCTGGTTCCCTTTCTAAACAAAATCCAATTCCTCCATACAATCTGTGTAGTTTTTCTGCTTCTTTCATGCAATATCACCGTTATCAGACTCAGAGACTGATTAATTTGACATTTTTTTCATTGCTGTATCTCAATCTCATTTTCGCCTTGGCTTAAGGCTATGTCAGACTAACTGACATAGGCTAGAACACCAAGGTTACATCAAAATGTTGTTATGCTCTGCATAGTTATGCGGGGATTGTCTTCAGTCGTGACAAGCTCCTAGCATAACATTATCAGTTTCCAAAATCCCTCGAAGTCGGAGTGTGGCTGACCATGTGACAAGGTAATCAAAAACAGTCACACACGTTCTCTTCCCTAGCTGATGCATTTGTACCATAGTGTTCAAGTGCTTCGGCTGTTCGGATGATCCCCGGAGTCTTTTAGCCAGGGTACGACAACAACAACAACAACAATCTCATTTAAAAATGTTGTTAATTGTAAATGAATGTATACTTTATCTGTACAAATCTCTGCCAAATATCATATGTATCTACTGACCCATAGTTTTCTGAGGCAACAAAACTAGCTATGTTGTGGGCACAAACTGAAAACAAAAAACTGTGTTCAACATACTGGAGAGTGATTAATTTATATTAAAAAAAGAACTGTTTTGTGAAAATAAACATGAACATTTGCTGCTCCTTGGTAACCTCTGAGCAAGTTGAATGTTGCCTGCAGTGTTCTCATGAATGCTTTTCATGAAAAATTGCCAACTCATATCTCCTGTAATGAACCATTCTGCATGTGTATTCAATTCTTAACCCCTCCAGTTGAACCCTTCAAACAATCTAATCAGGCAGTATTAATTTGGCAATCATAAACCAAATGCAGAACATTTTCAACTATTACTCTTGTGAATTTTTTTTCATTAAAAGCATGTTGTGAAAAAAAATGTGCAACTTCCTCACCATTTCTTGTTTCATGTCTTATGAAGAAAAGAAAAAAAAAGAAGTAAAATATGTTCAACCCAGGCAGGAACTGCGAAAACTTTTCTTAATACATGTTCAATGAGTGATTGATTATATGTCTTTCATTTAATGAAGACACTGAAATCTGAAAATAAAGTTATGGCAACTTGAACTTTCCTAAATTACAATTAACAAAAAAATATACAAAACCTTTTTTCTGGAGTTTCATACTGTCACTCGGTTTCTCGATCAGTGGTTTCACGTCTTCATCGCCATCTGCAAACAACAAGCCATATGAGTTTACTTTCACAACACAAACTGGGTCGAACATGTGTAAACGAAGTGTGTTGTTCGTCTAAAATGTACACGCCGAATCGCGAATTTAAACGCTTCAAGTCACAGTGATTTATTGTACAGAGGGTAATATCACATGCATAATAATCAATCACAAAACAACATTACCTGTTCTTTCATTCAAACTTAATGCTTGCCACCATGTATCCCACGACGCCCCTTCCATCTCGGAAGATTTTTCTGTGGAGGCCATTTTACTTTCTTGTTCCATGCCAAATGTATCGAGCGTGTTCTGTCCAATCATTGACGTCCAGTTCGGGCAACTCCGCCTTTATCAAGGAAAAATTTTTTTATGTTAAAAATCATTAGGTATATGAAGCTTAGCCAAAGATACATATTTTTGTTATCACTCACTAATGTTTTTTTTGTCTTCAGTATTTAATCTAAAAGAATCAAATAAGTATGTAATCTATTTTTTTTAATGGTGACAGGGACAGTTCATGACTATGGTATCCTGTTCTGGTCAAAATAAATGAAAGGAGTGGAGATGTTTTTTTTGGGGTTCGGGCTTTTATCAACAATTTCCGACAATCTCAGTTTCAGTTTCATAAAGGAGACTTCACTGAGTGCGAATAATCCAAATACGCGCGAAATAGACTGGCCTATAGCCTAAATAAATAAAGAGTTTGTGGAGAAGGGTATAGACAGCAATCCAACGCCATTGTTGCTAATCCGCTCCAGTACCATCGTGTGTGTGTGTGTGTGTGTGTGTGTGTGTGTGTGTGTGTGTGTGTGTGTGTGTGTGTGTGTGCGTGCGTGCGTGCGTGCGTGCGTGTGTGTGTGTGTGTGTGTGTGTGTGTGTGTGTGTGTGTGTGTGTGTGTGCAGAGGTGGAAGAAGGAAATAGGGTGTGTGCATGCATATATATATATATATATATATATATATATATATATATATATATACAAACACAAGCAGAATCATAGCAACGATAAAGGTAACAACAATAACAACAATCATCATCATCATCATCATCATCATCATCAACAACAACAACAACAACAACAACAATAACATCATCATCATTATTATTATTAGCAGCAGCTAACAGCAGTAGCATCATAGAATATGAAAATCGGGGAAAACGACTAGGACAAGGAAAACCAGAAGTTTTGTCTGGAGCGAGTGGAACACATTTTGACCACGGACAGACAGACACACAGGCACACAGACAGACAGACAGACACACACACACACAGACATCATTTCTTCGTTCACGTTGTAAAGTACTCCCTGTTCTATAAGAACTAAGAGTACAAAAATGAATAATAAAAGAAAAAAAAAAGGTGGATGCTTGGAGCACAGACCTTTTCCAAGGGTGAACGAGTCATGGATCTGTGCGTTGATCTGGATCTGTGCCACGGATCAATCAGCACCCAAATTCAGTTATGATTTACAATAGAGCCATATTCCAACGTCTTTTGCTAAAACATTCCTGCATTTTTTGCATACTCTCGCCGACAGGCGAACCAAGAGATGCGATTATCACCTCCTTGGGGGAGGTGAAAATAAGCAAAACAGACTGACATTTGCAGGTAAAAGCATAACCGCCTTGGTGGAGGTAACTTAAGACAAAAGAGCATTGGGGAGAGCACATGTTTTCTGCAAAGGTCGAAGAGTCCTCTCGACATCAATCACATAAAACCATAATAGGCTATATGTCATACCTTCTCCAAAACTGTCACAGACGTAGTGAAACTCTTTGTATCTAATAAAATCCTCATTGTCTCAGCTGCACTTTTGTGGCAGTTGCAAATTTCTAACTCAGTTTCTTACCATGTGGAGACCGAATGAATACCTCCCCCAACCTTCACTGGTGACCTTATGAATGTTGTTTTTGCTTGCTGGGACAGGTTGCAGTCTGGATCGATGTCCTGCAAGTCTTACCAGTTTGTTGATGCTCTATACATCTAAGAAGCATGATTTTTTTGTGTGTTAATGAGTTCCATGTATTATTTCAAGAAATTTACGAATATTTCAAAATACATTCCATATCGCAGTGTTACACTGAAAAAAGAAAACAAAAAAGAACAAAAAAGGAGAGAAAAGAAAAAAAGAACCAGAAAACAGGAAACAAAAATTATCTGGATCAGCTCCTTGATCCAGATCCGCAGCAGATTTTAAAGTATTCGTTCTTGGCCACATTCCATCTTTCCACCAAGTTTCGTTCAAATCAGCTGGTAACTTTTGCATAATCTTGCAGCAGACAGAAAACAGCAGCAGACTGACCGGTGGAAACTAGCAATAACTACTGGGCCACTTGGCAGAGCACAGACTTCCGGCAGGGTTGAATGGATCCTGAACAACTTCCAACGGATCAACGCACGTGAAAAGTTGGTGGAGGCAAAATTTGTTGGAGATAACTGAAAGGGCACTTGCCAGAGCGCAGCAGACTTTTGTGCAGAAGGGATTCTGGATCCACCCTTTCCGGACCTGGATCTGCTTTAAACTTTAGTAGATTTCTCCTCCACATCCTATCTTTCCATAAAGTTTGGTTAAAATGGGTTTTTGTGTACTCCTAACACGCAAGCGAAAGAACAAACCGACAAAAGCGAGTGAAAACATTGTCCTCCATGGCAGAGGTAACAAGTAAAACCAACATTCACAACTGCATATCCACATGTGCAATTTCATGCATCTGAACAAGATCACGAGCACAGATATGTTATGCAGCCACTGGCTTACTCATTCATCATGTGTAATATCCATACATGCATGGACGCATATACATGCACAGACTTCTAAAATCTTATCTACAAAGCCGCTCCATCCTCATCGTGCTAGTCGTCTCTACCAGGGCACCAACCGAGCAGACTCGACAGTCGACAGCAAAAACAAATGAACTAACTTGACATCAAATATGATCATATTTTTTAAAAATCATACATTTCATGCCATTTCACCTACATGCCACTCCACCGTTACACGTTACACATCCGTCAGTGCAAACACACACACACACACACACACACACACACACACACACACACACACACACACACACACACACACACGTGAAGTGTGCATATACATACTATGCTTATACCCTTAATCTCCCTATTCCTTCCTTCCTTCCCCCCCCCCCCCTCTTTTTTTACAGTTACAGACCTTTAAAACAATCTGTTTTTTTCTGATTTTTTAACCGAAACCTACCACCACGACCCACGAAGGAAAAACTTATGAGATTGAGTATAAACAAATACATACACATAAAATATTAAACAAATGACACACTTACCTTACCTTACTTTTGGATATTAGGCTTGTTGTTTGTAGCCCGGCCGACAGCCTGGAAGTGGGGGTGGGGGAAATTGGAGCTGTGACACTGTTTAAGTCAGTCGTGTACACACACACACACATGCACACACATACACATGCACACACGTGCGCTCACACCACACACACACACACACACACACACACACACACACACACACACACACACACACACACACACACACCTCTCTCTCTCCTCTCTCTCTCTCTCTCTCTCTCCACACATTTTCATTCATGAAGCAGGGTGTTGAAAGCTTCAGAGTCTGCGATCTCAGTTAGTAAATATGTGATGTAATTTCCATGTTTTGCTGGAATGACTCAAGTCCAGTATGAATCCAAAAATGGGTGAAAGTGTCAGTGTGTTTGATTGGTGATAACTTTTGCTCTTCCTTCTAACTCGTAATATATGCCCCTCCCTCTCTTCATATGCTGTTCTGCGAGCTGATATATGGCCTTGAACTCGCTTTTTGATATGGTCGTTTAAGTTCCTTATACCTTCTGGCTGACACAAATTATCCAGTTGTCATAGTTGCAATGCCAACCAGTGTGTACACTCGCTCAATTCTCTTAGCACCTGCATATCTATGGCAGAACTGATACATCCTGGGAAGATTGTTCAGCTGGAGGCTACATATTACCTCATGTCAGTCCGAACTTTTTCGGGTTGATTAATAATTCAATCAATATTAAAGCGTGTTGATTTTTCAAGTTTGTGTATGGGTGCATGCCAGCAGAACGCACGTGCCATTGGTTACATCTCCATTGTTAAACTGGAAGTTATTGATTTGCATGCAGCTCTCTCCTTCCGGCTGTTTTGTTGCTTGAAGGGGGCTTCTCTTCTGAGGACTCTCTGCTGCCACGCTCTCCACGAGTTTCTTTCTACTGATGCATGGGTAAACCATTGACTTCCGGGAATAGGCCGGAGGACGTCCGGGAAAGACCGGAGGACACTGGGAAAGACCAGAACCAAGGGCTCTGTGGGCTGGCTCCCCACTTTGCCTTAAACATGTGGCTACTAAGAATAAAAGGAAAAGATGCTCCCAGGATTCACCGAAAGGGGGAGAGAATGATGAATCCATCGGTGCTCAACCAATCATGACTGCAAATCCCAAACGGACTATGAACATGGACCAAATGGAATATCCATGTGTCTGTGGAAAGCGTTTCGCTACCACCCGTGGCATGAAGATCCACAGAACAAAGATGGGATGTGTGAAGACTCATCTGAATGAGCAGCAGCGCACTGCATCAGCAGATAAGACGTCGGAAGACCAAGGCCAGGATTTAAACCACAGTGCCAAGGACATCCACGCTGTTGGTTCGGATGAGGAATTTGTACAGGCCCTCGATGCCAGGCGCCTGAAACTCAACCTGCCACGAGCAAACGAAACTGAAGATTGGGAGAAACTGGATGCAAAAATCGTCCAAAGACTCGATGCACTGATAGGGAAAAGCACCCTGGAACACAAACTAGCCACATATGGGGACATTGTGTATATCAGGTGTCCCTGTGGCTCAGTGGTTAAAGCGCGAGTCATTAAGTGGAAAATGAGCATGTCCAGAGGGTCATGGGTTCGAATCCCAGCCATGGCTCGTCCCAAGATGGGAAAAAAAGGGGCAGCAGAGGGACATCCGGAGTCATGAACCGGGTGTGGCCCAACCCCCCTAGAGTGTCAGGAGATAAGGGCCGAAACACTTGCTTGAAGGGGGCTTCTCTTCTGAGGACTCTCTGCTGCCACGCTCTCCACGAGTTTCTTTCTACTGATGCATGGGTAAACCATTGACTTCCGGGAATAGGCCGGAGGACGTCCGGGAAAGACCGGAGAACACTGGGAAAGACCAGAACCAAGGGCTCTGTGGGCTGGCTCCCCACTTTGCCTTAAACATGTGGCTACTAAGAATAAAAGGAAAAGATGCTCCCAGGATTCACCGAAAGGGGGAGAGAATGATGAATCCATCGGTGCTCAACCCAATCATGACTGCAAATCCCAAACGGACTATGAACATGGACCAAATGGAATATCCATGTGTCTGTGGAAAGCGTTTCGCTACCACCCGTGGCATGAAGATCCACAGAACAAAGATGGGATGTGTGAAGACTCATCTGAATGAGCAGCAGCGCACTGCATCAGCAGATAAGACGTCGGAAGACCAAGGCCAGGATTTAAACCACAGTGCCAAGGACATCCACGCTGTTGGTTCGGATGAGGAATTTGCACAGGCCCTCGATGCCAGGCGCCTGAAACTCAACCTGCCACGAGCAAACGAAACTGAAGATTGGGAGAAACTGGATGCAAAAATCGTCCAAAGACTCGATGCACTGATAGGGAAAAGCACCCTGGAACACAAACTAGCCACATATGGGGACATTGTGTATATCAGGTGTCCCTGTGGCTCAGTGGTTAAAGCGCGAGTCATTCAGTGGAAAATGAGCATGTCCAGAGGGTCATGGGTTCGAATCCCAGCCATGGCTCGTCCCAAGATGGGAAAAAAAGGGGCAGCAGAGGGACATCCGGAGTCATGAACCGGGTGTGGCCCAACCCCCCTAGAGTGTCAGGAGATAAGGGCCGAAACACTTGCTTGAAGGGGGCTTCTCTTCTGAGGACTCTCTGCTGCCACGCTCTCCACGAGTTTCTTTCTACTGATGCATGGGTAAACCATTGACTTCCGGGAATAGGCCGGAGGACGTCCGGGAAAGACCGGAGGACACTGGGAAAGACCAGAACCAAGGCTCTGTGGGCTGGCTCCCCACTTTGCCTTAAACATGTGGCTACTAAGAATAAAAGGAAAAGATGCTCCCAGGATTCACCGAAAGGGGGAGAGAATGATGAATCCATCGGTGCTCAACCAATCATGACTGCAAATCCCAAACGGACTATGAACATGGACCAAATGGAATATCCATGTGTCTGTGGAAAGCGTTTCGCTACCACCCGTGGCATGAAGATCCACAGAACAAAGATGGGATGTGTGAAGACTCATCTGAATGAGCAGCAGCGCACTGCATCAGCAGATAAGACGTCGGAAGACCAAGGCCAGGATTTAAACCACAGTGCCAAGGACATCCACGCTGTTGGTTCGGATGAGGAATTTGCACAGGCCCTCGATGCCAGGCGCCTGAAACTCAACCTGCCACGAGCAAACGAAACTGAAGATTGGGAGAAACTGGATGCAAAAATCGTCCAAAGACTCGATGCACTGATAGGGAAAAGCACCCTGGAACACAAACTAGCCACATATGGGGACATTGTGTATATCAGGTGTCCCTGTGGCTCAGTGGTTAAAGCGCGAGTCATTCAGTGGAAAATGAGCATGTCCAGAGGGTCATGGGTTCGAATCCCAGCCATGGCTCGTCCCAAGATGGGAAAAAAAGGGGCAGCAGAGGGACATCCGGAGTCATGAACCGGGTGTGGCCCAACCCCCCTAGAGTGTCAGGAGATAAGGGCCGAAACACTTGCTTGAAGGGGGCTTCTCTTCTGAGGACTCTCTGCTGCCACGCTCTCCACGAGTTTCTTTCTACTGATGCATGGGTAAACCATTGACTTCCGGGAATAGGCCGGAGGACGTCCGGGAAAGACCGGAGGACACTGGGAAAGACCAGAACCAAGGGCTCTGTGGGCTGGCTCCCCACTTTGCCTTAAACATGTGGCTACTAAGAATAAAAGGAAAAGATGCTCCCAGGATTCACCGAAAGGGGGAGAGAATGATGAATCCATCGGTGCTCAACCAATCATGACTGCAAATCCCAAACGGACTATGAACATGGACCAAATGGAATATCCATGTGTCTGTGGAAAGCGTTTCGCTACCACCCGTGGCATGAAGATCCACAGAACAAAGATGGGATGTGTGAAGACTCATCTGAATGAGCAGCAGCGCACTGCATCAGCAGATAAGACGTCGGAAGACCAAGGCCAGGATTTAAACCACAGTGCCAAGGACATCCACGCTGTTGGTTCGGATGAGGAATTTGCACAGGCCCTCGATGCCAGGCGCCTGAAACTCAACCTGCCACGAGCAAACGAAACTGAAGATTGGGAGAAACTGGATGCAAAAATCGTCCAAAGACTCGATGCACTGATAGGGAAAAGCACCCTGGAACACAAACTAGCCACATATGGGGACATTGTGTATATCAGGTGTCCCTGTGGCTCAGTGGTTAAAGCGCGAGTCATTCAGTGGAAAATGAGCATGTCCAGAGGGTCATGGGTTCGAATCCCAGCCATGGCTCGTCCCAAGATGGGAAAAAAAGGGCAGCAGAGGGACATCCGGAGTCATGAACCGGTGTGGCCCAACCCCCCTAGAGTGTCAGGAGATAAGGGCCGAAACACTTGCTTGAAGGGGCTTCTCTTCTGAGGACTCTCTACTGCCACGCTCTCCACGAGTTTCTTTCTACTTATTTTGCTTTTAGTGTATATTCCCCAGCCGGAAATTCTCTTTCGTGTGTGGGCCATTGTCCAGCTGTGCAATTTTAGACTTGAATTCACGTTCAGTGATATTTGTTTAGCTGGTGACGCGCTGTGCTGATAATAAGAGTTGCAGTTCAGGAGACTATAATGGTTTTGTTGATGATGGTTCTTGTTCATAACTGTCTGATGACCATGGTCATTCTTACACACATTTCACACACACACGCTAACGTGCTCGCGTGCACTCCTCTCTCTCTCTCTCTCTCTCTCTCTCTCTCTCTCTCTCTCTCTCTCTCTCTCTCTCTCACACACACACACACACATATATATATATATAGTTATAGTTATATACATAAATGCATACATATACATGAAAAATATATGCACACAATCCAAAATAATCCTACAACAAGGCAGGGCACTGCACCGCACATTAATGTACAAGTATATGCCAATAAAGCAATAGGTAATTAATTTGTGCGTGATATTCACCATGACTATATGCAAGGTTTTGCCAAATGGCTTTATAACAGAAATGTGCTATTTGTCTCTTCTAATTAAAACAATTTGAAGAATCTTATGATAAAACTAAGGGATAATTATAATTATTCCTTTTTTTAAATAAAATCTTTTGTGCTTTGATGACTTTTACAAGCAACGCCATGGACATCACATTCGTTGACACATTACTTCTAAATTTACCTGTCGCTCAAAAATACATACACAAATGCGCTTGTACACGTGACGAATCTTCGTAAACAAACGAACAAAATCTGGGATAGTTGATTTCTTATTATTTGACCCATGAGGCTATTTACGCGCATGTGGCCTCAAGATGGCGCGCGCATGCACAAGATAACCTCAATTCCCTTTCTACCAATCAGATGATGTTACTATTTTCGGTGCGGGTGTGGGTAGGTTGGCCGTTGATGAGGGATAGTGACGAAACAGAAAAACAATTACAATCATTTATTTATTTTATTATTTTTTCTTTTTACCACTGGTCCTTACAGATAGCATTCATCTTAATCGTTTCTATCACAAATAACGTGAATTTCTAAACAGAAAAACATGTGGACACTGCAATCTAAAACATTCATCTTAATTTTTTTTTTCTCGATGAATACTGCAAAGTACTTCGGGCTTACGTGACAGGTCGAATATTGTAAACTTCCTTGCTCAAAAGAGCTGTTAACTCACAAGAGCTCTCGGTGTTTTCCAGATGGCGTTTTCCCTGAGAGGCGGCGCATCGGGATCACTGAACTGTGACAGTGACAATGGACTGATGTCCACGAATCTTAAAAGCAAACGAACAAACGATCAAAACATAGGGTAGTAAATGTATTATCATTTTCGATTTCTTATTACTTGCCCAACAAATTTCTGTTTACGTGTATATAGCCTTGAAGAAGCGCGCCTGTTAAAAAAAAAAAAAATTGCCTGATATCTTCATACCAATCAGATGATGTTACTATTTTTGGTGCGGGTTTGGGTGTGTTGGCCGTGGATGAAGGACAGTGAAGAAACAAAGAAAAGATCTGCTGTTTGACCGCCGGTCATTACGGACTGCATTCATCCTAGTTGCTTTGATCACATCATAACGTGGATTTTACAACAGAAAAAAAGGTGGACACTACATTTTGAAATTTTCACTTGTTTAAAAAAAAATCGATGAATGCTACTAAATCCGTCGGGCAACGTGATAGGTCGAAATCTGTAACTTTCCTCGCAATTGGTCCAAAGAGCTCTCGGTGTTCAGCCTAAGAAGCGCAACAGGAGCAATGAATCGACAATGGACAGGGACTATGACCATGAGACAAAAGATGCCCTTCTGCTCTGTCTCTGACCTTTCCTTCCTGACCCACAGACGTTTAGTCCTTTATTCACCCGCATGAAGTGGTTCTTATATGAAATGCCGCAGGTGTTTGTTTATTTATTCCGGTTAAAAAAGTTATTGAATAATCATCAAGCGTCTAATGGTTTATTCACACACACACACACACACACACACACCACACACACACACACACTTTCCATATTATCTTTGACTTTAATAAATTTCTGTGATAAATCGTCGTTTCACCGATTTTATTTTATGGATGGCTTGATGTAAAAAAGCAGATTTATTACTTATTCAATGTTCTATCTGAAAATAAAATTTTGATTTGACTTCACACACACACACACACACACACACACACAACGTTTGATTTTCTCTCTCTCTCTCTCTCTCTCTCTCTCCTCTCTCTCTCTCACACACACACACACACACACACACACATATACTTATGTTTGCTCACACACACACACACACACACACACACACATACACACACACACAACGCACACATGCACGCACGTATGCACGTATAAAAGATACTGTTCTTCTTTCAGTTTCCCTTTTTTTCCATATGTTATAATAAACCAGAAATATTTTGTAGTAAACAAGTGGGGTATTTTTTGCTCCCATAAGAAAATCTAACACATTTCATTTCCGATTTTGTTTTGATTAAATTGAGGTTATTTGTGTTTGTTTCTGTCCGTTTGTGTGTTTGTCTTTTGATCTCCCTTGTATCTTTGGGTGGATCCTCAAGCGTAGGCTCAAAGATTGTCCCCTACATTTTATACTATTTGCATAATGTTCTTTAGTTTTCCACCCCCCCCCCCCCCCCCCCCCCCCACACACACACACACACACAACACTTTCGTTTGGTTTCATTTACTACTCTTTGCTGGCTGCTTTGGGGTTGCTATTGGATTCTTTTTTGCACCCTTGGTGGTGAGAACACCACAGTCCATAATACTGTCTCTATTTGACGCCAGGAGCGCAGACACAACCTCAAAGACTACCGTGAAGGAAAGACATGTCCCTAAAAGCTTTCGCTATGAGGACGTAAATCTGAACTATTTTCAGACACAACCAGCCGTGTCTCCCTGATGAGTTCCGACCCAGCGGATGAAAGGCCTCGGAGCAGGCAATACAAATATATCTGCCTTCAAAAGGGATTGCGATGGTTCCCTTATGCAGCTAGTGAAGAGTTTTCATATCTGTAACATATTTTCTTAATTTCATGTTCCCAGTTTCTCCATCTTCAACCCCCCCCCCCCCCCTCCTTAAGTCCAAATCTTTGCCAAGTCATTACTATGAAGACAGTTCAGTTGTTGGCCTGCGCTTGTTTTTTCCCCCACTATTAGATTGTTCGTCTATGTATTTGTCTGACTTTATTCAAGTTTAAAAGGCTGTGCCAGTCTTGAATAAAAGTTACTCTGTGCTAGGTTTTCTTATGGGAGCAAAAAATACCCCATTTGTTTACTGTTTATCGTTTACTGTTCCCTGCCTCATTTCATTTCCGATTCAGAAATATTTTGTTATGAAGTTTGATTTCTTCCTTGGATCTTTCTGGATGCATGTCGTTCGCAATACATTCATCTATAAAAGAAATATAAGTATTTATTAATAACATAAGCTCGAATAAGACACTGAAAGCACGATGAAGTGTGTGTGTGTGTGTGTGAACGAAACGGATACATGTGAACGTGACAGTGGTCCCCAGGCAAGTACTGTTGTCAACTGCTAAACCAGTCAGCCGGAGCGTTCCTGCACCCCCCTTGGAAGCTTTCATTGGGAGACTGGGAGAGTGCAGGCACTCTTAGAGCATTGTGACGTCAAGGGATATAACTGCTGCCTGACAAAGCCGTTTGTGATTGGCCACTGTATGTGACACAAGAGAACGTTCCCGGAAGCATACCCATGGGTGTACCAGCCCGTATTTTATGACTGCAAAGCCCACTGGCAAAAAAAAAAAAACAAAAACAAAACAAAAAACCACGATCCTCAAGCAAACTGCTGTTCGCATCCTGTGACAGGTTAAACCAGTACGACTCTAGACACAGTTTTGTGTGCCCTTTGAAGAGGATCTGGGGCTGCTGTTGCTCCTGCTGTCAACAGGACTTTCCCTATGGTCAGTGGGTCTTTCCTCACAGTCACCGGGCCTTCGCTCAGAGTCTGTCAAAAGGCAGAACGGAAAAAGATAATCTGAAAAAGCTAGTGGGAGCAGAGAAGTACTGTTTTCAATTGCCGAACAAACCTGCTGGGACCAATCCTGCACTAGCCTGCATTGTGTTCATATAGGGTACAGGCACGCACAGGGCATTTTGCTCCCAGGCAGATGCCATTAAATGCAACACCACAGAACCTCCCATGGCAGCGTCCACATGGGTATACAA